>OMNN01099049.1:0-14807 GCA_900302755.1 Chromis chromis | reverse complement strand
GGTTGATTTAAGTCGAACTTTACCAGACTGTGTTCATGCAAAACATGCAATAACGATCAACGGTTCATCTACAAAGATAATTCAGGAAAATGCAGACTAAAAACAGCCTCCCCGACATTTATTGGATCTCTAATAACCTTAAACACAAGTGTGAAGACTTTATCTTAAACATCTTCAATGCTTTTTGACTTCCAAAGAAGGTTATCTCGTCACACCACTAAACTCGGAAGGAAAATGTTTCCAATCAACCGTTTATTTAATTTCTGCCAACCAATAATATATTAGAGGTTTTGGGACTCATGTAACATAGAAAATAGAGAAAAGGATGTTGTTCAAGTGTTGTATTTGAACCCAAATTGCAGAGCCGGCTCGCCCATTTGGCAATATAAGGAAATGCTAAGGGCACCGTGGCCTCCAGGGGGCGCCACAAAATCGAGAACATATCCACCTTCAATATAATTAAACTAAAACCATTAACTCTTAAAATGGAAAAGCTCACATCAATTCAAATGTACAGCAGAATTAACATTACTAAAAAACAATGCTATTCGATTTCTTTTGTAAGCATATTGTTGCGAGCAGCATGGAAAAAATACGCTTGAGCCAGAGCTTTTGTCTTTTTCTGCACGCTACCCCAAGCTGGTGCTCTTATTTCAACACAGAACAACTCGAACATACAAACAGTGGCAGGTTGCCATCAACCCCACTACCCTTCTCACACATGGTGCTGACAACATTAATGACCCCGAACTCCCACAATGCATTGTAGCACACAGTCCCGTACTTGCGACCGGCTCTGCGATCGCTGCAGTATGTAAATTGCCGATGGAGGGGGTGCCATATTAAAATCTCGCCAAGGGCGCCTCTTTGGGTAGGGCCAGTTTTGCCAAACCATGACATTTTCCTAAACCAAACCACATATTTTGGTTCCTAAACTTAACAAAGTTTCTAAAATATACTTATTATTGTAAAAGTATCAACCAAAGTGTAGTCTGAATCACCGGATGTAGACTTTAAGTATAAACCTGCCACTTTTGCTAATCAACAACAACTATATATATATATTGTGTGTGTGTGTGTGTGTGTGTGTGTGTGTATTTCAACCTTAGTTGTGGTATTTGCTTATGCCAAATCATGTTAGGTTTGGTGCCTGGTACAAACAAAACTTTGGTCAAGGAATATTGGTTCCGGGCGCCCCGATAGCCTGGCGGTTATGTAGCGTAACCCATGTGCAGAGGCATAGTGGCTGTGCTGGGTTCATTTACCGCATGTCCTTCCCCACTCTCTCCTGTTTCCGACTCTATCCACTGTCCTCTCTAATGAAAGCATAAAAAGGCCAGGAATAAATCTTTAAAAAAAAGAATACGGGTTCCACAAACAACTCAAAGGCTGGTCTCCCGGTTAAATTATTCTGCTACTGCCTTCATTTTACCTTCTTATGTTGATTTTGTGACTCTTTTGACATCTCAGTCTTACCTTCCAGGCATAAAATACATACGTTTCTTTCAACACTTAAATTACAGTGCATTTTAGTTGTATAGAAGGTATTTTTTGTAAGACAAGGTTGCTTATTTGGACTGTAATTCCATTAAACCCCACCTAAACATGGATTTTGTTCTTTGAGCTGTAGCAGAAAATACAACCTCACATTTGGAGAAGGTGTTTTAAAAATCTTTTTTTCAATTTAACTGATGATCCTGAAGGTTTCCCAGAATCTTTCTGAACTTCTGACCCCTTATTAGTTTGATCATGGCCTTGGTTTCTATGCTGATGATACTTTATTATCATGTGCTATATTACTTTGATTTTAATGGCAGTATTATCTCTTACTTTTGTATTATTTCCTGTTTTTAGTTTAACTTTCAGTAATGGAGACTTCTTATATTTCATTGCATTCTATTACAGCAAAATCTGGCCCAACAAATTCTAATCTTATCTATTTAAAGAATGACAACTGGAGCTGGCAGAAGCTTTCTTATCATTATTGCATGATAACTTATCAAACAACGCTCCCTGACTTTGCCACTCCTTTTCCTGATATAACTTCTTCGACATGTTGCATTTTAACTGAAATGGTCCCAGCTTTGTGTGAGCTAACAGTTGTTATTTCACAATTTCTGTGCACATTACTGTGTTTTATTTTACACTTTGCTCAAATTTGTGTTGAGTCTAGGCCTTGTAATCGTGTTTCCTTCATTTACACTGCACATTGTTTTCTATGGTTTTGAGCAGCGTTGTTAACAAATGTCCACTTTAGTTGTTCAGTTCTACATCAGTTCTAGTATTTCGTACTACAGATCTACCTTTTTGGACTTCCTATGTTAACTGTGGGCTGTAGGTTCTGTGATGAAGTTGTTTTTTAGCATTAGATTATCCAATGCTTTTTACATATCTTCACCATATTTTCTCAATGCACAAACCTGTTTTTTTTATCATTCAGTGATTGAGTTGTTAATTTATATTGTTCTGTTTCTTTATCAGGTGCAAATGTTCACATCGTTCCATCCAGACTGCAGCTCTTTGAATACAAGTCGGTCTCCTTTACCTGCGAAGGGTTGAGAGTCTCCGCTGGATGGAAAGTGAGGAACATGAAGAAATTCATTCGGAGTTGCTCCAACAGCACAACGTTGACCTGCAGCATCGAGTTTTCCTTTGTGTCAGACAGCGGACAATACTGGTGTGAAAATGGAGAACAAAGGAGTAACACCATCAACATCACCATCACTGGTAGGCTTATTCTCACTAAAGGGTTCAAATCTGAAACTAGAGAGCTACATGTTGATGCATACCAAAATTTGCTGTGTTTCTCAGCTGGTTCTGTGATCCTGGAGAGTCCTGTTCGTCCCGTAAAGGAGGGAGAAGCTGTGACTCTCGGCTGCAGAAACAAGACGACATCCTCCATCTTCACGGCTGATTTCTACAAAGATGGCCGCCTCATCGGGAGCAGCTCTACGGGAAACTTGACAATCAATGGTGTTTCTAAATCTGATGAAGGACTCTACAAATGTAAAATCTCTGGAGATGAAGAATCTCCAGAAAGCTGGCTGGCAGTCAAGAGTGAACCTAATGCAGGTAGTTTTACTTTTAGTGAGCATCAGAAAGATGTTTCACCATGCTGAATGTATCTCCCAACAACTTGCTCTTCTGTCTACTGTTTGTTAGACATGCTGCATTAATTTTATTGATCAACTAGGTCTGTTTTTCCTCTCAGTGTCTCTTGTTGTCTCCTCTCTGCTCTGGCTGGTAAATGGTGTCACTTTGCAGAGTTTAAAAAAAAGAAAATATCCCTTTGAAATCTGCCAATTGGTTTTGGGAGTTCAATCAATTGTTCATAATTTAAACTTCAAGTAGAAAACAGTTGTGTTGTGCTCTCTTATCAATGTATGCATGTTTCCAGAACTCTGAGTGGTAGCCACAGTCTTAAACGACCTAGGTATGAATGGATTTCTAATGGTGTAATCATTAGACAATATTTTATATCTCGTACAGGTAGTGGTGTGATCCCGGAGAGCCCTGTGACCGAAGGTGACATCCTGGCTCTGCTGTGTAGATAAAATGAAACCTCTGTTGACTGAAAAGTTATTTCAACCATATGTGGTCATGTAATGCAGCAAAACATTGAACTCACACAACTTTATTATAAATTTTAGGGGACATCCCAGATCATAAAGATTCAGCGAAACACAGTGAGGACTCAAACACACAACAAACACACAAAAAAGGTAACATAAAGTTTAATTTCATTGACTATAATCGTGGTGTCCCAGCAAAATAGTGGCAACGGAAGAGGTTTATTTCCAACATTTGCATGCTTGGAGGCGAGAACTGTTCACCTAAACAACCAAGCAGGTATTGCTTCATTGCATGATCCAAATCTTTGGCAAAGTTTGATATTTTCAGAATGTGGGTTGCTGCCTGGAGGCTGGTGTTGTTTCCTGTAGTTAAGGGGATTTGCATCTTCAGTTTGCACCTGGTGAGTTGGACTAAGCTTCAGTCCAAAACCCAAAGGTTAATATATTAAAGCTTAGTCCAACTCACCAGATGCAAACTGAAGATGCAAATCCCCTTAACTACAGGAAACAACACCAGCCTCCAAGCAGCAACACACATTCTGAAAATATCAAACTTTGCCCAAGATTTGGATCATGCAATGAAACAATACCTGCTTGGTTGTTTAGGTGAACAATTCTTGCCTCCAAGCATGCAAATGTTGAAGAAAAAACCTCTTCCGTTGCCACTATTTTGCTCGGACACCATTGCTGCGACCTGGGCTTAGCACCACCCATGATGATTATGATTGGTTTAAAGAAATGCAAACAATTCAGAGAGTTTTTCCCTCCTGTATAACAGAGTAATAATAATGTGCAGTCAGACTATTCTTCAGTGCAGAAACAGAGATGTGGAGTAAAAGGTGATGTCTTCATATGTCTAGTTTTGTCTAACCAACAGTCCAAAACCTGAAGAAAACCAAGTGAAAGGAATTAAATCTTAGTGGTTTTAGTAGCTTCCCATTTTGCATAAATCTGCAATGAGCAAGTCTCGACCACTACAAGGAAGACAGATTCCAAGACAAAGTATTTCAAGACTTTTCAGCCCCAAATGTGATTTCTGACATCTCTTATGTAGCCTTTCCAGTGTCACACAAAGAGGTTTCTGATTCGCTCCCTATCTACGTCCTGCTGTGGGTTTCCGTCGCTGTTGTGTTGGCTCTGCAGCTGCTGGTGTTGGGGCTGCTTTACAAGAAGAAACGACTTGGTAAAACATCTCATTTTAATACAATCTATTTGTATTAGCAAGTTATAGAGTTTCATTCTTTCATGTTTCCTTTGGCAGGTGGCTTTTTAATGACGCTTCAGTAATTAAATGTAACAGGAATTGAAGTTTGCAAACATATTCTCAAATAAGTACTGGACCTAACTTGCCTTATCATCTTGATAGAACCAAAGAATACAGTAATGCTAAGGTCCAAATACAGCACAGGCTATTTCTACTCATGTTTTAGTTTTTTAAGATGCTTGTCTGCCACAGGATGACATTTTCTTCATATTTCAGTCTTACTAGAGATACAGATGAGTGATCCCAACAAGGACTTGTACGCAGTTCCCAGAAAACTTAACAAAAAGAAAGGTAATGTCTCACTTTCTATGGTAAAGTTCAACTTGTAGCATTAAAATGAAGTTACAAAAAGTTGAAAGAAGTGAGGTTCGGTGCTATTTTGGGGTTGTAGCAAGAAATGTTTGAGAACCTCTGTGTTAGAAGCTCCCATCATCTCTGACGTTTCGTTTTAGACGCTGCAGATAGTTTGAGCCACGAGACAGACCACAGCAGGAACCCAGAAAAAGGTGAGGCCACTTCAGTCTGCAGCTACGTGGTGCAGCTTAAATAGTATTCTGGTGTGAGACTGAAACCTATCAATGTCAGGAAGGTAAAATTAGCTTTAACGTGCTACTGTGCATTATGAAGTTGTGTGAATGTTAATTTGTTTGCCCCATTTTTTTTCTCTCTTTCAGATGAAGATGAATCCCTGCCTCAAACCTTTCACCCCACTTACTGATGACTCTCTACATGCTCTTTAAAATGGTCGCTAATGTTATTTTTTACTCGTACTTTATACTTTAATGCCCTTACAATGTTGTATTTACACCAGAACTTACTGGAATGGTTTATTGGTTCACTTAGTCAGGTGACAGTGATGCCGATGCTTTAGCAGATTCCAGACGTTTTTTTGCTCCCGTCTCATTTTTCTTCACTGTGGTTCATTTTTCACTGCAATAAAAGTCCTGCACCTCTATGGAAGCAGAACAACCATGACTACAAGTAGAGATAACTCTGATATGTTCTCTGGAATGCTAAAAATAACTTTATACTTTCCAACAAAGAGCCCTTGTGTGGTCATGAGAATCTGTCCGCTACCTTTAGGATGCTCTGAAGTTATTCCACAATTTTCTGTTTGTTCCATGATGAAAAATTTGAACAAGTGGTTGATTATTGATCTGTTTCTTGTGTTTTCTTACAGATCACTGACAGCAGAATCCCCTGAATGAAGGAGATGATGGGATAATCTAGTTTCAGTTACATAGATTGTGTTAAGTTTATTTCCTTAGATATTCATTTAGTAAAATGCTTCAATGTCAGTGTGTTTGTAAATTCATGTTTTTGATATATAAAAGGTCTAAACAGTAAAGCTTTGGTCGTCTCGTGAGAGTTTCTGTAAAATTCCAACATCTATTCTATAATTTTGTTTTATTGTATGAACATGTTAGGCATGAACAGGCTAACAGAGTGTGTGGCGTCTTAGAGGACTATATTCCATACATGTATTAGATCAGGGGTGGTCAATCCTGGTCCTCGAGGGCCCCTATCCTGCATGTTTTAGATGCTTCCCTCTTCCAACACACCTGATTCAAATGATCATCAAGCTTTGCAGAAGCCTGATAACAATCCTGATCATTTGAATCAGGTGTGTTAGAAGAGGGGAACATCTAAAACATGCAAGATAGGGGCCCTCGAGGACCAGGGTTGTCCACCCCTGTACTAGAACAGCATCTACATATTTCAGATTCTGCATAACACTGCACTAATCTTGTAGTATAGTTACGAAGAGGGCACAGAATTTGGGTAAAGAATCAAATGAAGAGGACCCCAGGAAGACTAGCTGCCATTGAATGGGTAGCTAATGGGGATCCTAATAAAACAAAACAATAAACGGAGTCCTCTAAACTGACTTTTGACCTTCAAACCAGCAGTATAGTAGATGTCGTAGTAACTATCTAGTGAACAGAGTGTATTGAGCTCCAGTTGTGAAGGCTGGTTTGAGGTCGGAACATAAAAGATAAGAAAAAACTACAGTGTTACAACAGCTAAGTGCAAAAATATACAGACACATTGGTACAAAACTAAAATATACCAGAAATATATAAGTACTGCTGCTATAGTACAGAATCTTCTACATGTAGAAACTCTATGAACTAATAAACTTGTCTTGATCTTTTGTCTGACTCCACTCCAGGAGAGTCCTGGAAGCCAAGTCCTTTTATGCATCTTCTTGGACCCTCCCACTGAGATCAGCTCTGCTTCTTGGTAAAGCTCAAACCTGCATCACCCGCCAAAGCAAACCTGACGGGAGGAAGCTCTGAGCTCCGTTAAGTCTATCCGCAGACCCGTGATGCTCAGACAATGAGGCGACATGGAGGTTACGGCTGCCTGCTTCAGACTGTGTGAGTTTCTGCATTAACTTTAGTTTATTTTTCATGTTTCACGCATTTCAAACCATCAGCGATGCATTTATCTGTGGTAAATCAAAAAGAATCCCAAAGTGGAGCTGTTGATTTGCAAAGTTTAATTTGATGTAATGTCCAGTAACAACTAACAGTTTCTTTATCATCTGAAGCTCATGTATGAAAACATCTGACGTACAGTTTTTTTTTTGTCTTTTCTCCCTCCAGTGTTGCTGCTGGTTGGTCACTTGAGTTTCTCTCTGAAAGGTGGTAAGTGGCAAAGAGTTCAATCATTTTTGTGCAGACAGAAAAAAAAAACTTTAATTCCATTTTGTTTAAATTGTGTTGGATAATCTGAAATCCAAAGTCAGGTTGAAAGAATGAGTCATTGAATGGATAGATTTTTGATTAAATATCACAATTCAAAGCCTTTTTTGGTTATTTTTCCTGATATGTTGTGTCTCTTATGTCTAGCTGTGTCTGTTTAGGAGATCTTTATTAAATTTCTTTTGGTCTCTTTGTCTCAGGTGCAGCTTCTCTTCACATTGTTACCTCCAGACTGCAGTTCTTTGAATACGAGTCCATCTCTTTTCGCTGTGTGGGGCTCGATCCCTCGGTTAAATCGGTTCAATGGAGAGGGGTGAGAAACAAAGTTGAATTTATTCCAACATGTACGAACGGCACGGGAGCGGCGTCGATGGGCTGCATCTTCAACAGTTTCGAAACGGACAGTGGAGTATACTGGTGTGAAGACGAAGGAGGAGAGAAAAGCAATGCTATCAGCATCAATGTTACTGGTAGGTTCAGTAGAGTGTAAATGTAAATGTTCTGCACTTATATAGCGCCTTTTTGTACCTTAGCGATATCCAAGGCACTTTACAATGTGTTTCGCATTCACCCATTCACACACCAATGGCGACAATAGAGTGGTGGCCTAATGGTTTATGAAGCGAACTTGTAACCGGTGGGTCGCCGGTTCAAGTCGCTGGACTGGCAAGTGGTTGAGGTGGTTGAGAGGGACCGCTTGTCCCAGTCACCACCACTGTGGGCCCTTGAGCAAGGTCCCACTGCTCCTAGTGTGTATAGTTAAGGTTAACTTTGAATAGGATGAATGCAGAGGAGGGATTTCCCCAAGGGGATCAACAAAGGTTAGAATGTTACTGAGAGAAAATAAAAAATGACAGAAGCAACTCTATAATGAGCAGGAGATACCAACATCTTGCTTATACCTAAGAGAGTCACTTATTCTTCCTTCACGCAGCAAAGTTCCATGATCATATTTTTGTGTTATTATGCAATACGCTGATGATAGCTTTATATTTCTGGGTTGTCTGCCCGTCTGTCTATTCATTGTATCCTACCAATATCGCTTGAATACCTGGAGATGACATCCATATCCCATAACTCAGACGCAAATTATGACTAAATTTCATGCAAATGTTCAAAAGGATACAGGTTCTGCAAAACCACGGAGAGATAGATGGAAACTGGAAGTGATTGGTGAAGGCATACAGTCAAAATAAAAGTAAAATACACCGAATTTTTCAACTGGATTAATGTGTGGACAAAAAAAGCTGGACAAGCTCAGGTTGGCTCTGGCAAACTCACACCTGACAAACATGTCTCTTAAATACACTATGTTCATTTTTGGTCCACGTGGAGGCTAACCTAGCTATTAAGCATAGCAAGTAGCTTTGCATGTGGTTCAACATCACCAAGCTTCTAGCAGCAGCAATTTTGTGAGGACGTGCTGGATTTTGATGTGTCGCTTTCTCGTCCGATTTCATTTATATGTCGGGGGTTTTTTTTAAAATCTTTGCTAGAACATATTCTTCTATTTCAACATCTGTGAGCATTATTTTCTCCCCTTTTCTCTTGTGTTGCAAGTAAAGCACCTTCTCAAAATGCTAATATGTATTTTGTAAAAATGTGTTTTAGCTGGTTCTGTGATCCTGGAGAGTCCTGCTCTTCCTGTGTCGGCGGGACAAACTGTCATCCTGGTCTGTAGAAGCAAGAAAGCTCTTGAAAACCAAAGAGTTGATTTCTACAAAGATGGCATCCACATCGGGCTCGGCTGCTTCGGAAAGATGATCATCCAGGATGTTTCCAAGTCGGATGAAGGGCTGTACAAGTGCAGCATCTCCACAGTTGGTGAATCACCAGAGAGCCAGCTGACTGTGACCAATAGCAGTTTACCTGAAGAAAACAAAGAAGGTATTTTATATTTTACCTTCCCTTCTTTATATTAGGCTCTTAATGTTTAGAGAAACAAAAGAAGTTGAGTTTTTATTTTCACACTATGCAAAAAGTTTTGGGACTGACCTTTAGTCCATTGTTATAGTCATTACACTATTTATGACAACTTTTCTCCTTAATTTGTGATTTCACAAAGAGAAAACTGTACAAAAGGTGGCAACGTTAATCATATACATGATGAAACGAAGCCATTATCATCCTATAGCAGTCTAAAAAGCAAACCCACATTCCAAACCAAACGTACACCTTTGGAAAATTCTGAAGTGATGCAAAAAACAAAAAGACTCAAACTTGCACATTAAAAATATAAATAGAGAAATATTATGGGAGAATGGTGTCTATATATCCGGTACTGTTCCAGAAACATGGAGAGCCATTGTCAAGTATGAGCTTCATTGCCTCTATAAAGCTCCTTGGTGTTAGTTTTTGTTGTTTCAGATAACTTTTCATGTTGTTCAGTTGATTCTGTGGTCCTGGACAGTCCTGCTCACCCTGTGATGGAGGGAGAAGCTGTGATGCTGCACTGTAGAAGCAACATGTTGTCAGCCAACCTCCGGGCTGTCTTCTATAAAGACGACCTCTTCATTGGGACCGGCTCTACAGGAACCATGACCATCCACAGCGTCTACAAGTCTCACGAAGGACTCTACAAGTGCAGCATATCTGGAGCTGGAGAATCACCAGGAAACTGGCTGTCTGTCAAAGGTGAGACAAACATGTTGCAATAATGAAAAGTACAATTAAAAGAAAAAGTTCTTCAGGAAGCTTAAGATGTGGCCTTCTTCCTCAAAGAGATAGTGAAGCTTTAACATCATAAGTGCACTGAAGGAGACTATATTAAAAAATAACGCAAGAACAGTCTTTCTTCTGTGATGTTTTCTGTTGAGGTCGAGAACTTTTTGAGGTACCCTTTGAACAAACTTGAATCATTCACTAAGGTGGTACAATCCATAAACTCTTTGACTGTGTTTTATAAAAGGCAAAAACCGTAAAACTGTTCCCTGCGTGGGTTGTACGGTGGATCAGTGGTTAGCACTGTCACCTCACAGCTACAAGATCCCCGGTTCGCGTCCCGGTTAGGACGCCTGGGATCTTTCTGTGTGGAGTTTGCATGTTCTCCCTGTGCAGCGTGGGTTTTCACCAGGTTCTCCAGCTTCCTCCCACAGTCCAAAAACATGCTGAGGTTAATTGATGATTCTAAATTGTCCGTAGGTGTGAATGAGAGTGTGCTTGGTTGTTTGTCCTGTGTGTGGCCCTGTGATAGACTGGTGACCTGTCCAGGGTGTCCCCTGCCTTCGCCCTAAGTCGGCTGGGATAGACTCCAGCCCCCCCGCGACCCTGCAGAGGATTAAGCGGTGTACAGATAATGGATTCTCCACCATAGTATTACTACTGTTACTTTTCCATCTGGGTACATCTTTATTAGCGTTGTGGGTATATTGGGGTATAGGGTATTGACAGTATATCTAGATCAGGGGTGCCCAATCCTGGTCCTCGAGGGCCATTATCCTGCATGTTTTAGATGCTTCCCTCTTCCAACACCTGATTCAAATGATCAGGATCGTTATCAGGCTTCTGCAGAGCTTGATGATGAGATGATCATTTGAATCAGGTGTGTTGGAAGAGGGAAGCATCTAAAACATGCAGGATAGTGGCCCTCGAAGACCAGGATTGGGCACCCCTGATCTAGAGTATCATGTGAGTGTCATTCCAACTCCATGCAGTTTGAGTCTTGTAGCTTTGGTTATTATTTCTATTGGTGATAACAAATTAATCATAGCAGTTCTAGCTACTATTCATATCTGTACTAGCCTCTATACTAAACGTGCCTCACGTAGCAACCTTCTAAAATTGCTGGCATGTTATGATTTAAACAGAGACTGTAACCTACATGATGGAAAGGGTTAACTGCTGAAATTCAAAAATGAGGCATTACAAAGTAATACATAAGTTAGGTTAGTCAAGACAAATCAAAACAAAGGTAACTGGTAAAAACATAGCCCAAACTATAAATTCCAAAGATCCTTGCACCACCTTGACATAATGTGTTTAAAAGGATTTTTGGAGGATATACTTTCTTTGCATGCTCAGCAATCTGTAAATGACATGGTATTGATAATGCTTACCGTACAGCTATTACAGTGGCACTGCTTACGGGTATGATGAAGAGGATCACTGACACAATCAATCTTGATAGAGTTAAGGAGGCTTCCAGCTCCTCATCAGACATTTACTCTCTGTGGGTGTGAAAGTCTCCACAGACTGCAGCTCGGCCCAGCGGCCTCCATTGGTTTCAGTTACTAAGACGACTAATAGGCTGCTACCCCTGAACATCATATTATGATCGATTGGGATTCATACTGTGCTGTTATATCAAATTCACTGATAATGATCCTCTCCTCCTTGTGAAGAATATATGTGCTGCCTTATTTCCCCTTTGACATAAAAACCAGTCATGGGTATTATTATATATCACGATATCATGTTCTTCTCAATGCCACTGATTCTGCCTTTTCTGCTCAGCCCTCTCCTCTTGCAAGCTACTTGTCTTTTTCTCCCTCAGCCAATCTACTGGCCTCCCTCCCTCCATCTCCTACAAAACCAGACGCTCTTATTAAGGTTGAACTCCTTCTAGGCCCTGTATCTTCCTCTCCCTGCCTTCACCTTGCCCTCATCTGCTCCCACAGCTTCCTCACAGCAGCCCAATTTCACCAACCGGAGTTTCTGAGTTCCACCTTTGGTGCAGAGAGCCCTTCTCTGGGGATCCCAAAGCAATAATACAGCGTCTGAGGCAAAAACAATAATCAAATCTAATGCACTTGCTGATCTGACTTCCGTAACCCCGCTTATTCCTTAATTTATTAGAGGGATTGAGGAATTCAATGTGTGTCTGACCCCCAAGATGCTTTCAGAAGATATTGTTTATTGCTTGGGGTTCGTAACCTGGAATACAGGCCCTTTCTTAGCTTTCTGGTGTTGGATTAAGTTTGCACTGCATGATTCTTCAGCATTTCAATGTTAGGTATTATGTGGAAATGGAAAGACACGAGCTGACTTTTATGACAGATGCAAATGTATAGAGGATAGACACACACACACACACACACACACACATGGAGGGACACAAACTGAGTAGAGGGAAATCACGGGTAGTAGCAGAACAAAACAAAAGCAAGCACATACAGCTTGGCTGGGTATGAGAGTTATTCACGGTCCGGCGTCATGTCATGGTCTGAGCCAGGCTTATATGGAGCAAGGATGATGAGTTGATAGGTAGACCACGTCAAACCGTTGGTGTGTACGTTCAAGTAATCAACCAACGGCCTGCACCTGTTCACATTCCACATTCACACAACCACATTCACACCCAAAGGAGGGAAGAGGAGAAGGAGGGGGAAGGGAAGGCTGGACTAACTGGAGGTGGAGGACCTGATAGAGCCACTGGACCCCTCCCTGCAGAGGTCACGGGTTCAGGTTTTTTCTTTTTTACCCATCTGTTTGCCACTTTGTTACCTTCTCAGAATTGTGAGTACTGTAGTTAAACATACTTTATATTTTTATGTTTACTTATTTACATATTTATCATACATATTTTAGGAATCACTTAGCACTTCATTGACAATATGGAGTGAGAGGAAAGGGGGCAGATGGAGGGGGGGAGCAGAAATATGATGAAATGAAATGTCCAGAGGCCTCATTAAACTTAGCATCAAAAATGCCTCACAAGCAAAGAAGTGGCACTCCCATATTTAGGACAACAATAATCTCTCCCTCTCAACAGACTCCTCTCATAGGCAAATTATTGCTGATGTTGACTTGTTGGTTGTGATTTCAATTTCCTGATATAATGAATAATGAGACTGAAAAAAGGAGAAGTTTTAATTACGTCTGGACCTGTACACACCTGGGGCTGAGGACGTACATTATCAGAGGAGGCAGAAATCATTATAGTTGTGCTGTGCTGTTGAAGGTTTTCTGCTGCCAAAAGGCATTAGCCCACTCCATAATAAAAATGGTAAACTGAGGTCATGTCTTATTAACCTTCTTAGTGTTCATTAATAATGCTCCTACCTACCTTGTGTTGCCTATAGCTTTGATTTTAGCAGATCACTTAATCAACTTGGCAAAGGAAGAATATCCCTCTCTACTCCCACCAATAAAGCATTCTTTGACTGTCATTCTGGATTGTATCCATGTGCTGCTATGACTTAGTACAGTGTAGTCAAGAGTAAGAGCGACCATGCCCTGTTTTTGCTCTGCTTTCAGGTCAACAGTCAGATTAAAGTCCTTTTATAGTCACATTTTGACAAACGCTAGTGAGCACCTCTGCTTCTCCTGCTGTTTAAAAAATAAATAAAAATTATGTGATATGTGATATATGAATATTAGATATGTTTGATAGGTTAGAGTTTTTTTTTTATAGAGACAACAGCAACAAAAAGGAGACAATGGAAGTTACCAGAATTTAAAAAAAAAAAGAAAAAAGAAAGAAAGAAAAAAGAAATTTCATTTGAAAATTTGAGCAACTACAAGGTTCAACAGGGCTCCAGACTAACTTTTCCACTAGTAGCACTGGGGCGACCAGTTTTCTTGGTTGGTCGCACCAGCAAATGATTTGGTTGCCCCACCCCACCTCCTTATTTTGGTTCAGCATCACAGCTATGAATCCACCATGCTGCTGATGAACAGCTGTTTTTGCACATCCTGGTTATGGTGCATTGACTTTCAGTGATACAAGACTTGATATTTGTTAACATTTTAATCTGAATATATATTTATGTTGTCACCAGTCCTCTTCTGATGTCATGAGCAGGGCACAGGCTAAACATTTGAACATCTGCTTTTCGGCCAGTACTACAATTTACTGAAGTTCCCTAAACGTCTCACATGCTGGCTACAGTAGAAGCTGCCAGGTCAGTGTCGCAGCTCTGACAGGTGTGCAACCTAAAATTAGTGAAAAGTGTGTCTACACAGGTACAGGTTAAAACTGATTGACTTTATAGACATGCCCTGTTTTCTATTAGCAGAGTTTTCTACCAGTGGATCACATTTTAAATGACAATACCAGAGTCAATCATGTTTATGTAGTCACAACTGTGATTGCTGTACAAATTTGAACCATCAACATTGAAAGCAATGTACTACTTCTTCTTCTTAACTGATCCAGTGGAGATCTCTCTGCTGCACCTGAACACTTCTATCACCAGGTGGGTCTCCCTCTCCTCCAGCCTCCTCCCCTCTCCTCCAGTCTCCTCCTCTCTCCCCCAGCCTCCTCCTCTCTCCCCCAGCCTCCTCCTCTCTCCTCCAGTCTCCTCCTCTCTCCTTCAGCATCCC
>OMNN01099043.1:4839-37070 GCA_900302755.1 Chromis chromis | reverse complement strand
TTGTGCTTTCCATATTTGTTTGGTGAACACGGTGATAATGCAAAATATACTTCTTCTGCATTATCACCGTGTTCACCAAACAAATATGGAAAGCACAATACGCCACTTCATTTTGGATCCACCCCGGAAAAGAACATATGATAGAACGTTTACATCGTATCAGATTTCTGCGCATGCCTAAAGTCCCGCCGCCAGTTTCCGGTACGCCGTCACAGCGCCACCAACAGGCCTGGCATGTGTTTTCAGGTGTATCAAGTGAATTCGTGTGGACGGACAGATTTACTGAAACGGCTCCGTCTTTACGAAGAACGTTTTTGAAACTATAAGCGTTTTGGCTCCGTGTGGACGGGGCCTTAGCCTCGATGCAGTGCTAACAGATTGCACCAGAACGGGGTCTGACCACTTTTTTCTTAAAGAGAGGAAATAGACTATTCATTGTTCACATGATCTTTAACTGCTTGATGATTTATCACCATTAAGGAAAAGTGTATGTCAAACAAGAGAGCCAATAAAAACAAATGGACTGGTCAAAGTTGTATTGACATTGAAGGTCTATAGACTGATTTTGTCAACAAACCATTCCACTTAAAACTTAACGGAAGCTGCACAGTGAATTAAATTATTTTTCTACTTAGCTAGCGTAAAGTAATACAAATGAAAACACAGCACAACATACTTTTATTTTATGATTCAGGCCCCGTCCACACGAAGACGAACCCAGGCCTAAACGCACAAATAGTTCATCAAACCGTGTATCATCCAACAATCATTTCTGAACCTAGGTCCCAGAGTGCAAAGATCTCAAAACGCCGTTTACGCAGCATTGTTGTTACGCCCTGTCCACTTCTTTTTCTGATACGCTTGCGTCATAGCTCCACCTCTCGATAAATGCACATGCGCCAAACTCAGAAAAAACAACCTCATCGTCCGTCCAGACTAGAGTCGTATCAGCTCGTCCACTCCTACTTGCCGCTGCCGCTTCAAAACCTAGCCTATTGGATGTGCTCGTCCTCTGACCACTGCACTGCAACTTTTCCTCAGAATGGGTGTTTTGAATATCGGCAAAAAGCAAGTGAATTGTATCACCTATATTGCTTAATGCCACACTAATTACAGCCATCTATGGTCTTGATTAGTTCTACTTAGCTGGATGTTCATCTGATAATATTCTCAACCTGAAGGAACTATTCATAAAGTCTGTCTATCGTTTGGTTGTGTGGTCAGTTATAGTTGGCTAAGTAGGAAACATGTCACTGTAGGACCAGTGGTTACATAACCTTAGACATGAGCCACAACAGGTATGCTCCTGTACTTAAATGTAATAGCTCTACATCTCTGGTCCTTAGTGTGATTAAAACGTCTGGATCCTAAATGACCCTTAATGCAACTCGATTTCACGCCCAAGCTGTAATAACCCTGATGACATCGCTATGATGTCAGTTTTTAATTATCACAATACATTTCTGTAAACAGGTGAGAACACCAGTAAAAATGCTGTGTCATTATTTAAATAGTGATTAGTAGTTTTATTGATGCAGTGTCTATAGATTCACCACTGAAACAGAAATGCAGCTCACATTACTAATAATAGACTCAGTAGACCAGAATGCAATGCAGTTGTGTGGTTCCGATAGAATATATTAATCTTTTCAAATATATACAGATTTTTGAAAAGGGCTCTGTAACTTTTACTAAAATATCTTGGCTTGTTGTTTTTAACAATTACTTTTGAGAACAGGAGGAAAACATTTGTTCTGAACTATTTTAGTGACAGATATTTGTTGTGTTAGTAAGCGTTTACAGCAGCTGCATGATGTTTATGAGACTCAGAATAAATTACAGCGTGTGTGTGTGTGTTCATCGTAATGAAGAAGGTGTCATGAAGTGGAACAATGTGGCTCATTGATTAGTTTTCCACCACGCAGCTTTTTAGTTTGATTTATGAATAAATTCCTGCAGAACTAATAATATTCCCATCAGCCTCGGGTGCACTTTGTGTTTAAACCATACTGCTAAACATCACCATGTTACCATGGTGATTGTGAGCATGTTAGCATGCTGCTCTTAGCATTTAGCTCAAAACATTGCAGGGCCTCACAGAGCTGCTGCTTGACATTTTGTGGACTACAGTGAAGGAACAGGGTGCCAGGCAACACAGACAATAAGAAACATACAGAATATAAAAAGGTATTTCAGTGGAAGTAACAAGTCTTGTTTGAGATTAACTGAATCTTGCTTGAAAAGTATACCAGAAGAGTTTTTTTTTCAGTATATTGATAAATAGTCAAATATAGTAGAAAGAAATACAAGACAATAGCTTTCACTGTTGATTTGTCAGATATTCAGACTGTCAGTTCTGAAGCATCTATGCAGATGTTATTTTAAGAATCCTCACATCCCTACCAGAAGTTTTGGTGTTGCTTAACACTTCAAGAATTAAATCAGTGTAACGTTATTAAACAACACAATAGAATTACATATTTTATGCAGTTTATGATCAATAATCTGAATATATTCAGCCTCTCTGACTGATAAATGTCACCATCAATTACACAGCACGTAACCTATTCACAGAATAAATCTTAAAACTCACACAAATCATTGCACTCCAATTCAACTAAAATGAAAAGTTGGTGGAAGCCTACTGCAGTGCCTGGCTCCAAAAACTGCAGCTTGAAGCCTACTTAATCCTAGATGACATACACTGTATTGCCAAAAGTATTGGGCCGCCCCTCCAAATAATTAAACTCAGGTGTTCCAATCACTTCCACAGGTGTATTAAATCAAGCACCTAGGCATGCAGACTGCTTCGACAAACATTTGTGAAAGGAACTCTTAATGCTTCAGCACACCAAGATATTTTGGATAATTTCATGCTCCCAACTTTGTGGGAACAGTTTGGGGATGGCCCCTTCCTGTTCCAACATGACTGTGCACCAGTGCACAAAGCAAGGTCAATAAAGACGTGGATGAGCCAGTTTGGTGTGGAGGAACTTGACTGGCCTGCACAGAGTCCTGACCTCAACCAGATAGAACACCTTTGGCATGAATTAGAGACTGAGAACCAGGCCTTCTGGTCCAACATCAGTGCCTGACCTCACAAATGCACTTCTGGAAGAATGGTCAAAATTCCCATAAACACACTCCTAAACCTTGTGGAAAGCCTTCCCCAGAAGAGTTGAGGCTGTTACAGTTTCAAAGGGTGGGCCAACTCCATATTAAACCCTACGGTTTAAGAATGGGATATCATTAAAGTTCATGTGCGCGTAAGGGCAGGCGGTCCAATACTTTTGGCAATATAGTGTAATTGCATGTGAAAAAGTAGTGTAACTGTTACGATGCAGCTGCTGACCTATCTCCTCTCCTCTGCCCCAGAACATCTTTGCCATGGACCTCCGCAGTGCCCACAAAGTCACAGACAAGCCCCCAGCTCGCCTGCGCCTCTCCCTCACCAGGTCCATGAGCACTGATGTGGACCACGTTGAGCGTGGCGGCATTTACCGTCGCCCACCCAGGAGGAGGAGCAGGCAGAGGTTAAACAGGAGTTTGACGGAAGCCCCCATGAACAAACCCATCCGTCCACAGAGGAAGAAGGAGGAGCCCATGGAGGAGGACTGGTGCGGCACCAGTGAAGAAGACAAGCAGGAGTCTGAAAGTACCACTGAGGAGCGATGTGAAGACAGTTTATATGGTTGGTAAATCAAGCTAAGCACTTCACAGAATTTAGTAGCCTTGGCTTGTGCTCTGACCTGTAAAAATGAAAAAAAATTGTTCTCTGTTCTCTTTAAGGTCAGTCAGAGTGCAGCTCACCTCCACTGCTAGAGCGACAGGACTTGGAGATGGAGATGGAGGTGGAGGAGAAGGTGGATGCAGACCTCACAGTGGTAAGCACAGAAATGTGGACCGACAGATCAGGTGGAGAGATGTCTGAAACAAGACAGGAACAAACATTTGCGGGTGACGAATCAAAGGACAGCGCCTTGCTACCTGAGGCCAAACTAGGAGATGAGGCTTCTGTGGGCGACAGGTCAGAGTGGGACGGAGGTGAGGAGAGTGTGGAGTCAGGGTGGGAGTGTACCGAAGTAGAGAGCAGCTCTTGTCAGAGAAACAACACAACATCAGTGATAGTGAGCATTCAGGGGAGCAGCGAGACGGCAGGCGATGCTGCAGCCGTCTGCTCCACTGCTGAGGAGAGGAAGGAGGAAGTGACAGGCGACAATCAGAGCATTACCACGATGACACCAGACAGTCAGACTGCCCCCGCTGCAGCAGAGCATCCCGGGAAAGTGATTGTGACAGATGTGACTCTAAACTCCCTGACAGTGACTTTTAAAGAAGCCATGGTGGCTGAAGGCTTCTTTAAGGGCTATTGAATGAAGAGAAAGAGAAATGAAGAGATTAAAATAACCATAATTAGACTTGCCACTCATTTTGTACATGTAAATAGTCATGTGTGTAAGATAATTTCACATGTTTACAAAGCTACACTCATTTCCTACTGAGTTCAGTGAATACATTATTGCCTTTGAATAAAAAATGAGTGGTAATTTTATCATTGTGGCTCATTTATTAGGTGTGATAGGAAGCCCGAGGCTCCAAAAATGTGCTCAAATTATCCATTGCATTCCAGCAGACTAAATGGATCTCAGTGGCAGGTTTCATTCCGGGGGCCGCTGGGTTTACTGAGAGCAGGAGGCAGATGGTGAGACAGCAGCCGAAAACAATACAGTTCACATTACTACTTCGATGCAGCTACTTTTTCCAGTTGTCCTCAGTGCTTTCCAGCAAGACGTCGATCTCACACTCAAATCTGTTCTCGGAGCCGGTTTCAGTCGCTCCTCTTTCTTACAAATAACGTTTTGTAAAGATGTTGCTCTCTTTATTTGTTCCAGTATTCGCACAGAGCTAACCGCATGCCCTGTCAGTCTGCCTCACATTCACAAAGCCCTGTCCTGTGCTTTGTTGAAGAGGTTTATTTCTGTCACAAAAGAAGCAAAACAAAGACAGAATTAATGCCTGCCGCTTAGATGAAGTTCTGCATTTCAAGGAAGATGAATGCACTAAAAGTACACAGTTGTGTTTGCTGTCTGTCTGTCCTTTAACTTTTCAAGTATGAAATGCTACCTGGTTCTATTTTTGTATTACCAATTGATAGTCCGCTCTTTTCTCTAGCCTTTGTGCATATCAAAAGAGGAGATATCAGTTTACACCACCGCTGTTATGCTGTGTCAGTAATGTACAAATGGAAGCAAATGTATGTTAGGTCAGGCTGTAGTGAGCTATTATTTATTGCATGTCACTTGTATAAGCTAAACTAACTTATGTCACTCAATGTGTCCAAATCAGTCTCTCTCTGACAAAGATGAATTGTCAAACATGTCTTCTCTCTAAAAATGAATTTTTATTTTGACTGCATTTCCAATAAATGTGTACTAAAATAAATGTCTTCTGGAGCTATTTATCTTGAAGGGGGGGAGGGGGTGTTCAGCTTAATGACTGTTTCCTTCTGAAACACCTTGTAAATCCAAACACATACATAACCAACACATTTATTCCTGTTGGCTCAATAAATTAACATCTATTAACACCCACTCGTGGGGTTTTTTAAATGTACTTTCCCGATTGTGTTTTTCAATCAACAACACCCCAAAGAGATTCTGTAAAGTCCAATTTGACTCCAGGGAGATTTTACTGAAGCACTCTGCAAATGTCACTCAAATAATTAGTCAGCAAAGAAGTCAGTCTGAACACTGGTTATGTCCAGGTAACTGTCAACAAACATGGCACTTAACGCTCTGATTTCTCCACCTTCTGCAATCCAAATGATCACAACCTTCAGCGTTGTTGAAATACAGCTGCCATTTTTTTTTAGATATCTGTAAAAAGTGTAACACCACTGCAATGCCTCCTACCAGTTCATGTTTCATCCATCTATAGGACACTGCCTTCATGTTACATGCATGCATGGCCACTAGAGGGCACATTGCTCTAAGAAAAGAAGAATTAGTCAGTGACGCCATCAAGTTCATATATAATGTCTGAGGTGTGCAGCAACCGACATTAAATGAGCAGAGAAGTCCTTCTTTAGCTGCAAGAGGCAAAATTATCCCGTGAGTTCACAAGATCAGGGACAAGAGTCAAGGTTCATCATGAAGTCCACAATGTCATTTGTCTACAACCCAAAGATATTCAGTTTACTGTCAAAGAGGAGGAAAGGACCCATGTAAGAAATCAGAGAATTTAGACTTCATCAGCCACTCAACCTTCACTCATCGAACTGATAGTGATTCATTTAATAGTGGACAATTAATCAATTAACTGTTGCAGCTCTACTCGGTATTAATACATCTTCAACCTCTAAAAAAGTACATATGTGTGGATTAATAGTAAAACTTTTAACTGTTGGGGGGAGTGGTGGCACAACAGGTTAAGCCCCTGACTACTGATCAGGGTCAAGGTCAGGGGATCAGATCCCACTGCGGCCACTGTTGGGCCCCTGAGCAAGGCCCTTAACCCCTGACTGCTCCCCGGGCGCTGCACTGCAGCAGCCCACTGCTCCTGCTACTTGTATGTATAGTAGGATGGGTTAAATAGAGGGTTCAACTTTAAATGCTGAAGTTGAATTTCCCCAAGGGGATAAATAAAGGTTAAATTATTATTATTATAATTATTATAATTATTAAAAAGTGTCTTATATCTACTGTATATCTCTGGCAGATTTTCATGCATCACAGCAAGGGCCTGTACCATCAGCTGGCTCACATTTAAAGCCCTACCTAGTTTTTCATTTGTCAGTGGTCTGCACCGTCGCCTCACAACTTGAAGGTCCTGAGTTGAATCTGGGCCTGGGGTTTTTCTGTGTAGAGTTTGCATGTTCTCCCTGTGCCTGTGTGTGTTTTCACCGGGTGCTCCGGAGCCATTTATGTTTATTGTTGGCAGGTTGTTTAGTTTATTTAGATATTTTTTGTTGCGCTATTATTGGACACTTGGTGGCGGTAATTGGACACAGGATGTTTATGTAAAGGGCATAGGTGACAGGAAGAGGAGCGCACAGGTAGGGGGAGAGCACACAGTTTTCACCAGACCAGAGAACAGACCAGGGAACAGAACAGTAATCAAACCAGCAGAACGACATATAGGACAGACAGCTACATCTCACTAGAAAACCCGGTATGTTCATCTTTGCTTTCATTACAATAAACACCAACTAAACTGCAATCGACGGACTGGAAATTCTGTTCTTGGGTCTGTGTCGGTTCACTCCTGCTCCACCTGTGCAGTAATGGCAATACTAGAAAATGGATCAATGGAAAACTGTCATTACAGCAGGTGTGAATGAGAGTGTGTTTGATTATCTGTCCCTCTGTGTGGCCCGGCGACCTGCCTTCGCCCTAAGTCAGCTGTGATAGGCTCCAGCCAGCCCCACGACCCCACAGAGGATAAAGCGGTGCATAGATAATGGATGGATGGATATTATACACCTTAAACAGTATTCATTTTTTTAAAGTATTTTTTGGGGAGTTTTAACCATTAATTTATTGATAGAGAGAGACAGGGTGAAAGGGGGTATAGAGGAGAGTGACATGCAGCAAAGGGTCTTGAGCCAGACTCGAACTCATGACCATTGCTGGCGACCTGCGCCCACATGGTAACGCCTTAATTCAGCGAGCTACCCGGCGGCCCACAGTATTCATTTGTTGACAGTTTGGTCAATATTTGTGCAATAATTCTGTGTTCCATCAAATAGAATACCTGCAGTCTAAACTGTCACTAAAATAGGAAATGCCCTTTTAAGATGCATGTTCACATTGATTTTTGCACAAAGTTACTTTTGTAATGTTGAATACAATATTTCTTTTTTTAAATGTCCATTTTGATACAATTCAAAATTGAATTGAATATTAATGATAAATTGGAACTTTTTATTTGTTTGTTTCTGTTGTTTTTACATCTCTACTAAAAATGCCATGCCCAGCATTTTTCATACCCTTTTTGTAAAGGGAAAATGCAGCTTATACTATATTCTAGAACGTTCTAATACACTATAAACGGAGAACTGCTGATGCAGTAGTTCTCTGGTTAGTTATTATTTGCAATTCATAACTAAAACCATAGAGCTTAGTGGGCATATTAGGGTCCATCACTGAGAGAAAGCTGCACATTGTAGCTGCTCACAAGATGTTTAAAGATTATAAAGCCATATCAAAGTGTTTTCAACTGCCAGTGATGTAAATCATCAACAGTAGGAGTTCTGCACTGTGAAAAATCTCAAAGGGATGGTAGGAAGCCAAAAGTGACCTTTGTATTGGCATGAATCGTAGTGAGAGAAGCAGAAGAATCCAAAAAACACCACCAAGACAATCCTGATGATTCTTTTTTTTTAAGATTTATTTTTGGCCTTTTATGCCTCTACTGGATAGGACAGTGGATAGAGTCAGAAATGGGAGAAAGTGTGGGGAAAGACATGCAGTAAACACCCGAGGTCGGAATCGAACCCGAGACAGCCGCCACGCTTCTACACCTGGGTCACGCGGCATAACCATTAGGGCGCCCATCCTGATGATTCTAAGCACTTCTGGTACTAAAATCTCAGTTAAACATCCATCTTGGATGCTGACCAGGAAGGACTTTAGTTCTCCAAGACAGACACACAAAAGCTCACCTGGACAAAGAAGAAAGCTTTTGGTCATCAGTTCAGTGGTTGGATGTGGTGAAAATGGAGTTGTTTGGACACAGGGATGGAATAAAAGGTCAAGCCTTCAGTTTTGAGAACACCATCCCTACAGTCATGGTGGTGGGAATTCAATTCAATTCAATTTTATCTATATGGTGCATATTTACAACATATGTCATCTCATAGCGCTGAACATAGTAAGGAAGAACAGAAAACAGAAAACCCAACAATCCAAAGTGGCTTTTGGATTCCTTATGAGCAAGCAGTCAGCAACGGTGGGAAGGAACCAAAAAAAACCCTAGAATAGGGAGGGGGGAAAAAAACTCAGACAGAACTAGGCTCAGGGAAGGCGGCCATCTGCCTCGACCAGTTGGGCTGGGAGTGGGGATGAGGGGGGAGGGGATAGTAGGAGAGGTTGGGATGGGGATGGCAGGACAGCAAGATAGCAGGTGGTGAGGCCAGCGACTGCAGATCAGAGACGTTGTGCTGCAGATCCAGAGACATCCGCAGAGAGAACAAGCACAGGACACAGGACCTCGGGGGAAACACAGAGTTAGTGATATGTAATGTGATATATAACAGTATAGAGAGAGGAGAGAGGAGAGGAGCCCAGTGCATCATGTGAATCCCCCAGCAGTCTAAACCTATAGCAGCATAACTAAGGGACAGCTCAGGGGATCCTGAGCAGCCCTAACTATAAGCTTTATCAAATAGGAAAGTTTTAAACCTAATCTTAAAGTAGAGAGGGTGTCTGCCTCCTGAACCCAAACTGGGAGCTGATTCCACAACAGAGGAGCTGATAACTGAAACTGATAACTGAAGGCTCTGCCTCCCATTCTACATCTAGAAACTCTGGGAACCACAAGTAAACCTGCAGTCTCAGAGCGAAGAGCTCTGTTAGGATGATAAAGTACAATAAGGTCTTTAAGATAAGATGGAGCTTGGTCATTAACAGTTTTATATGTTATAAGAAGGATTTTAAATTCTATCATAGATTTTACAGGGAGCCAATGAAGAGAAGCTAATACAGGAGAAATATGATCTCTGTTACTGGTTCCTGTCAGAACTCTGGCTGCAGCATTTTGTATCAGCTGGAGGTTTCTAAGAGAATTATTGTGACATCCTGATAATAAGGAATTACAATAGTCCAGGCAAGAAGTTATAAATGCATGGACTAGTTTCTCAGCATCACTCTGAGACAAGATATTCCTGATTTTTACAATATTACATAGATGAAAGAATGCCGTCCTACAGACTTGTTTTATATGAAAGTTGAATGACATATCCTGATCAAAAATAACTCCAAGGTTTTTTACAGTAGAACTGGAGGCTTTGGCAATGCCATCTAGAGTGACTATCTGGTTAGACAGTGTGTTTCTGAGGTGTTTAGGGCCAAATACAATAACCTCAGTTTTGTGCGAATTTAAATGAAGAAAGTTACAGGTCATCTAGGCCTTGATGGCTATGTTCAGACTGCAGGCTTGATTGTGATCTCCTGTGTGAACTTCATACGACCCCAAAAGTGTCCCGCGTGCCTATATGTTCCCACAGTCCTATATTCCCACAGCCCTATGTTCCCACATTTCTAAGATTTTTTTGAGAAATAATCGTTTTCTTAAGATAAAAACAGGGTTTTCGTGTAAATGAGACACAAAACCGTGTGGAAATATCTGCATTTTCCCTTCGTGTAAACGGGGTCTTAGAAATGTGAGACGTACATACAGGGTTGTGGGAACATAGAGCTGTGGGAACATAGGGCTGACCCCCTCTAATTTCACATCTCTGACTATGGAGCTGCCAATAACCAGTCTTTTTCTCAGCAGGTGTGTTGCTGAGTGTGGAAAACCGATTAGAAACTTGAACGTGGGGTGGGTGGTGAACCGTGGGCTTCTGTCTGGGACTATGCTTCCTACAGTCAGTCACCCAGCTGGCCTGGCTGCTAGATCTACCGGATTGTTAAACATGGTTCGGAGCCGTGCCTCTAACTCGCCGAGTCTCACCTCCAAAGCTACAAACAAGCTAAATTTATTACACGTACAATTATCATTAAATGAGGAGGGCGAGTAGCTAAACATAAGACACACCGAGCAGGAGAGAGAGGGAGAAGCAGAGGGAGAGACAGTAGCCATGTGTAGCTAGTTAGCTGCTAGGCTAGCGGATTAGAAAACACCAAGTTATATAAAGATCTACGAAGCAGCTTTTCACACAAGCGCCTTGGGAGCAGCCTGTGTAGTGATTTAATTGATCGTAGACGGATTTAAGTGCTACAAGGCAGATTTTTTAATAGTAACTGAGAAAAGGGGCCGTGAACAGATGCAACACGAGCACACAGTCAAACGGGAAACAGGAAGTGCTACGTCACCTTGCTGCGCAGGATAGGAGTTTTGGATGTTTCTCAGCTGATGCGCAAGATAGCCTTGTCACAAATAAACAGCATCATAAAAAAAGAGGACAACATTAAGATTGTGGAGGAAATCATCGGGCAGTCTGCAGAAAAACGTCCTTGGGCAAGCGTTGGACCTTTATCCTCGTAGTTTCAATCGTAGCATCTGGACTTGCTTGAGTTTGTCGAAGACGTTTCACCTTTCATCCAAGAGGCTTCATCAGTTCTAAACCAGATTTTTATACTCTTCAGGAGCAATTAACACTATTGAAGGTTTTGTCTGCTGGGTGTGTGTCGCCCCTTGCCTCATTATGTGAGTCTTAGGTCCTTCCCTCTCACAATGGGAGTTTTTAGGGCCCATTGTGGACAGGTGTGAATGGAGCCAATGTGAGTCGTTAGGTCCTTCCAATCTGGAATGATCTGGAACATTTAAGTGTGAGAAATATGGCAAAATAGAATTGGCTCCATTCACACCCGGCCACAACGGGCCCTAACGAACCCCATTGTGAGAGGGAAGGACCTAACGACTGGCATAATGAGGCGAGGGGAAACACTCACCCAGGAGACTGGAGTTTCAATAGTGTTAATGGCTCCTGAAGAGTATAAAATCTGGAACTCCCAACCAGTCAGTTTAGAACTGATGAAGCCTCTTGGATGAGAGGTGAAACGTCTTCGACAAACTCAAGCAAGTCCAGATGCTACAATTGAAACTACGAGGATAACCATGACCTGGATGACTGAGAACCTTCACAGACAGCATTGGACCCTCCAACATGACAATGATTTAAAACAAAGTGGTCAAGAAATGGTTGACTGAAAACAATATGACCATGCTGGAGGCCGAGCAGGAGTCCAGACCTGAATCCATCAAGAGGGACTCAAGATGAGAGTGATGTGAGAGGATGTCAATAATTTTGGACAATCTCATTTTTCATCTCTAACACAATGTCTTTTGTCATTTCTTTATGTAATTTCCACCCAGAGAAAATCTATTGGTCAAATGAAAATTCTCTTTACCACCACCATACACTCCTGGACGGTGACGAGTCTGCATACAGACAGAAGGTAGAACAACTTGTCCACTGGTGTAGTCGGAACCACTTGGAGCTGAACCTGCTCAAGACTGTGGAGATGACAGTGGACTTCAGGAGAAATCCCCCAGCACCCGTCCCCCTCACCATCCTCAATAACACAGTGTCTACTGCAGACACCTTCAGGTTTCTGGGATCCACAATCTCTCAGGACCTGAAGTGGACTCCCCACGTAGACTCTGTACGAACAAAGGCCCAGCAGAGGTTATACTTCCTGCAACAACTCATTAAGTTTAACCTGCCACAGGAACTGCTGATCACCTTCTACACCGCCATCATCCAGTCTGTCCTCTGCACTTCCATCACTGTATGGTTTGGATCGGCCACTAAACAGGACAGGCACAGACTGCAAAAGACAATTAGGTCTGCAGAGAGGATAACTGGGGCCGACCTGCCCTCCATCCAGGACCTGTACTTGTCCAGGGTCAGGAAACTGGCAGGTGACATCTCTGCAGACCCCTCACACCCTGCACACAAACTTTTTGAACTCCTTCCATCCGGTAGGTGCTACAGAGCACTGTACGCCAAAACCACCAGACACAGGGACAGTTTCTTCCCCCAGGCCGTCACCCTGATGAACTCTCAGTAGTCACAGAGACTGCAATAATTCCCACATTGATGTATATTTGCACTGCTTTCTACCTCAATAACCCTGCCACTTTGCACACACACTGTAAATACAGTGCTTTATTTATGGATGTTTATATTTTTATTATTATTCGTTTACCTTATTTTAGAATTTTTTTGTACACAGACAGCAACACTACACCAGAGTCAAATTCCTTGTTTGTGTACAAACATGGCGATTAAAGCTGATTCTAAAGATTTATTTTTGGCTTTTCACCTTTATTTGATAGGACAGTGGATAGTGGAGTCGGAAACGGGAGGGGAAGGACATGCGGTAAATGCCCGAGGTCGGTCTCGAACCCGGGTCAGCCGCTACATCTCTGCATGTGGGTCACGCAACACAACCATCAGGCCATCGGGGGCGCCCCGAATAAAGCTGATTCTAACAGACACACACATACAGGACACATCACTATTGGTAATTTTAATTTTATTATAAAAAACAGTATTTGAGTCCACAGTTTGTGTTTCCTTTGTACAGTAAAAAATATTAAATTAAACTCCCAAAGTTCGTAGCAGAAAGATAAAGAGGATGGAGTTTAAGGGGAGGGAGCTAAACATCCCCCAAAGATGGGGGAGGAGGAGGAGGAGGAGCGGGATTTAAAGTCCAAGGGAAGCAGCAAAGGGGACGAGGCAGAAAGAGACGGAGACGGACTGCTCATATCGCCTTCTTTCACCTCATTTCTGTGCAACACAGTTCATTTGGATCATTATCCTCTGTTTACTCCAAACAGTAGAATCCTAAAAACACTAAAAGGAGCCCACCCCACCCCATTTTTCACATCCCAGACCATGTACTCAAAATGTTTCAGGCACACAGGTATGCACCCCCCCTCCCCAAGCCTCCACTGCGCCATATGAAGTGTCTTTAAAGGAAGGAGTGCACACACATTCGAGGGAGAGGGCTTGCATGTTTGCGTGGGGAGAGTCCCTTCCAGCATGACTGATGTCCGATACACAAGCTGGCCAGGATGTCAGATATGATGCCTGCTCCACACGTCTAACCTGGAGCAGAGCCTCAGCCACTGCAATAAAACACTGACATTATTCCCACCTGGACAACTAAAGACATCTAAAGTGAAATTACATATTCACTACCCCCATCTTAACAGTCAATAACAAAAATATATTTCTATATGAATTGTAGCAGTCTCAAGGTACACAACACCCCCACCCCACCCACAAAAGAAAATAATAAATAAAGCAAACCCAAACATTATAAAGGAAGATATGCATCATGTTTGGATTTACATTAATAATCCACATCACTCTGCAAAACAGAAATAGACTGAATGATGCCAAACAAAACCGATAAAAAAAAGTTCTTTGCATTAAATCATTTCTTCTTTAATTCTTGACCACTTTTAAAATATTAAAAACATTTCTTAAAAAAGGCAAGTACTTCTATTTACCCCCGGAAACCCCGAAAATATCACCTTTCTCATATTCTGCAAAAGGTGGAGATAAGGGGGGTGCTAGAGACCATCCCCTCTTTGTCCACAATTGGCAAAAAAATATATTAACAGCAATAACTTACAATTCATTTATTCTAATTCATTTAACGACTGCTTGATTTATTGTTCATCTCCCATAGGAAGTTCAGTTCAATGCATCTTTATTGAAAACATTTTAAATAACATTTAATAAAGTATAAAAAAGAAAGGCTAAGTAATAACAATAACACTGTCCTGGGTGAGTGCAGTTTGTGCGAAGAATCACAGAGCATTTCAGCTCAACTTGACACATTATAGAGAAGTCCTAGATGATGTCTAAATGGTTGTGATTCATATTCTGGCCCATTGGGTCCTGACCGTTGCCCCCCGGCCCATGTAGACCAGCCATGCTACTCAGCTGAGACAGCATGGCACTCTGGTCCGACCCAAACTGCTCCATAGCGTTCTGTTGCTGCTGGGCCGCTGGCTGTTGCTGCTGCTGTGGAGGGACGACGATTCCTGGGTGGTGCTGGTTCAGATGGCTTGGGTGTGGAGAACCCGTCTGCATCTGGGGGGAGATGTGATGTGGGGAGGGCTGAGGCTGCATGCGCGGGGACGGACTGGAGTGTGGTGGCTGGGACTGGGGTCTGGGTGATGGCTGTGGGGATCGCACCTGATTAGCTAGCGACGTGGGCATGGCCTGGCCCTGCAGGTGTGGGTGCGGTGACTGGGCCATTTGCTGTGGTTGCTGAGGGCTCATGGGATTGCTGTGTTGGGCTGGTGACCCCCCAGGGCCCAGATGTTGCTGCTGCTGGAGCAGTCTCTGGTGAAGAGCCTGTTGGAGCAAGGCCTGAGAGGATTGAGGTGGGGGTCCACTCTGTGTGGGCTGAGGGCCCTGAGGGGGCTGCTGTGGACCTCCTACACCCCCTCCACCTGGCCCTGCATCACCCCCCTGTAGGCCAGCCATGGTATTCTGCTGCTGCATCTGAAGGTGGTGCTGGTGCTGAAGCCTCTGCTGGAGTGCGGCTGTGGCCTGCTGTTGGGCCACTGATCCTGGGTAACCTTGGCCCTGCTGGCCTGGGGGGCCACCTGGTTGCTGTGGGCCAAGAGGTGGACCTCCAGGTGGACCCTGTCCCACTGCAGGAGGCTGCATCCCTGGCTGTCCCATGAATCCCTGCCCCTGAGGCGGCTGTGGCTGCTGGAATTGACCATGATTTACTCCCATTTGCTGTTGTTGTTGTTGCTGCTGCTGTTGCTGCTGAAGATGTCGTCTCATGAGCAACTCTCTAAACTGGGGGCCATTTAGATTTCCCATTTGTGGCCCCTGGCCCTGCATTCCTCTTCCTACCCCTTGCTGCTGTTGCTGCTGTTGCTGCTGCTGCTGGAGAGCTGCAACTTGCTGCTGTTGTAAACCACTGAGCATCGGCCTCTGCTGCTGTTGGAGCTGCTGCTGTTGCTGCAGCTGCTGTTGCTGCTGGACTTGCTGGAGCTGAGCCATCGTGGCAATGTTGACATTCGTCGCCCCCTGACCCCCCATGTGCATCCCTGGTTGGCCTGCACCTGCAGCATTCATGTTCACCTGCGGACCCCCTCCTGGAATCACATTTCCAACTGGACCCCCTGTGGGACCAGGTCCTCCTGGGACGCCACCTGGGAGACCTCCTGGTCCAGGAGGGCCCCCCTGCCCCCCCTTGTATCTTGAGGCCCTTTGCTTAATAAAAGCAGCCATGAGCTGTGGGTTAGACCGCAAGATGTTGAGGACTTGCTGTTGCTGGAGTGGTGAGCTAGGCGAACGAAGAGTCCTTAATAGTTCTTGCAGGGCTGCTGGGGGGATGTTTCCACCAGCAGCAGCCACCCCTGCAACTCCAGGGACAGGTCCTCCTGTGACCCCGCTGCCAGGACCCTGCTGCTGCTGCTGCTGCTGCTGCTGTTGCTGTTGCTGCTGTGCCATATTTATCAAGGCAGCATGGCCCTGAGCTTGTTGGTGTTGCTGCGGATGTTGAGCTGCCATCATGGTTTGATGGCCCATTTGGTTCATCATAGCTTGCCTCTGCTGGGGTGGCATCCCCTGGCCTGCCCACTGCTGTTGCTGCTGTGGAGGGTTCTGAAGTGGAGCACCCATTCTCTGCTGCTGGAGCTGCACCTGAGTGGAGAGCTGGCCCTGTGGCAGGCCGCCCTGTTGCGGGGGCTGCTGCATGGGCCCACCAGCACCAACCATCATCCCTGGAGGAGCACCTTGCTGTTGATCCATGTGGACTCGAGCGGCTGCCACTGCTGCTTGGTTCTGTGGTGGCATCCCCTGTCCAACCAGCCCTACTGCCCCTGGGTGTCCCATGCCCATCTGCTGACCTTGGCCCTGTTGGTGGTGAGGGTGAGGAGGTATCAAGCCAGCAGCTGCCTGGGCTGCTTGTCTCTGCAGAGCCATCTTCCTTTGAGCATCAGCCACCTGCTGAATCTTCATAGCTATTTCTACTGCTGCCGGCGGAGGGCCAGAAGGTTGCTGCTGTTGCTGCTGTGGAAGGGAAACCTGGCCCTGCGACTGGTTGGGAGGCTGTTGGCCCCCAACACTTCCAGCCATGACAGTGCCACCAGAATGTTGCTGGGGAGGTGTTGCAGAGCCAACAATGGGTTTACCCTGGGACTGGTGTATTGGGGAGGAGCCTGGTGGTCTGCTGGCATACTGAGGCAAATTGTTGGGGTGCTGTTGGAGCTGCTGAGGGTTGGCCCCAGGTCCACTTTGCGGTTGTGGCTGGACCTGAGGAAGCATCTGCTGCTGATGTTGAGGAGAGTGCATCATCCCTCCTGCCCCACCACTTCCACCTGCCATCTGCGGGAACTGGTGATGAAGGGCATGTTGAGGAGGCATCCCTCCTTGCTGTTGTTGCTGCTGTACTCCAGGTCCAGGACCCATTCCCTGCTGTGGAACTGAAGGCATGGTTTGAGTAGGTGTCTGGGGAGTTGGGGGTTGGGTTCCACCAGACGTTGGGGTACTGGGTGCTGTACCATTGTTTCCTGGAGATGGAAGTCCTACCACAGGTCCTCCTGGTTGCCCTCCAGGTGCCTGCCCCACCCTCTGCATGCTGGCCATCCTCCTCCTCAGCATTTGGGCCTGCTGGAGTCTGTGCTGCAGCTGTTGTTGCCGGAGCTTTTGCTTGATGTTCAGACAGAATGGGACGGGACATTTGTTCTCCTGACAGTGTTTGGCATGGTAGCAGCACAGAGCAATGAGCTGCTTGCAGATGGGACAGCCACCATTCGTCTTGCGTTTGCAACCTTTTGTGTGCTGAACAACACGCTTCATCTTCTGGCAGGATGGCAAGGAGCAGTTGGCGTTGCGGCATTGGCATGCATGGACTAGTGACTGGATGCAGCGCTGGATACTGAGGCGGCGAGAGTCACCAGGGCTCTGGGTAGCTGCTGCTGCCTGGTTGTTGCTATCATCATCCAGCCCAAGCCCCAGCTTATCCATCTTGTGCTCATGACCTTTAGTGTTGTAGCAGGTGATGCACAAGTCATAGTCCTGGAGAAGGAAAGGGGAAAATATATGAATTGAAATACTGGATTAACAAAGTCCTGTTGCTTTTTAATGAAAATACTATGAAACATTTTCCTCTACAGTATACACTCATGGCTTTTGGTAAGTCCTTAAACTAGTTTGTACCTCAACTTCTCACCCGTATCCTACAGTAACATACCCCCACCAATGTAGCCTTTCAGCAATTTTCACTTGTGCGACTATCACATCAGGTGACACAGAAAGAATGAAGACTCCAGACAAACAGAGCAGGTTTTTTAGCTTGCTGGTGCCACCAAACAGTTGCATACAACTAGAGATCATGGTCCAGTCTGCACAGGGACTGCATAAGAAGAAAAACATGATTTCATCGAGTCATTTTTCTCACCTCACAGACAGTGCAATGGAAGCGGGTCTCAACGTGGTGTTTACACTCATTGCAGGTATAGACAAAGCGGTCCTGGCTCTGGTTGTGGAGCTCCACCAACATACACATGGAGCTCCATTTGGACCTCCTTAAAGAACTGAACTCTAGGTGCTTGTCCCTGGCCAGAGTCAGAAAAGCGTCGCGGCCATCCATTAGGTCACAAGCCATGAGAGGATCCGAGTCAGTGATGGCAGGCAGCGAGTTGGCGGTGGGGCCGGCAATGAGGCGGATGACAAAGAAGACCTGCCAATTACAATGGAAAAGATCAACTGTAGGTTTCCTCAAACAAAGGTGGACAATGTGGGATTCAGAACACATAGGCACGCTTTTAAAATACTTATATAAAAATATAAAAATCTTCAGAAATCTTGAGTATTGTAGAAGAAAAGACATTTCAGTGCAGAATGTTGAGCACCTTTGTGTAATGTAGTTTTGCCTACACGAGTCATTACCAGGTAACATTAGCGCAAACGTAACAACATTTGTTCAAAAGACTTAAAGAGCATCAGGTTGGCAAATGTGATATATGTTATTACATCATGTCCTCAAATACAATAGTAATTAAGGGCAATGATAATTTGGCTTCATCGTTTTAGATAAGTTATTGGTGTGGCAAACATCTCTGTGCGCAAACGCAGTGTTCACACCGTTAACTATCACTCACGTTATTGCAAGCTGCTACCGGTTACAAATGATTAACTGAATTCCTGCAGTAAGAGTGAAAGTGGGTGAATAAAATGTGCATCAATGTACTGTTGCACTTATCTCTGCGAGGGCTGTACCTTTTATAAGCAGAAGTGTGACGTGTGAAGGTGGAGATTAAACAGCTGATCGTAATGAAGACTATCATTCGACGTCAGAATTTTAGTGTTGTGATAATACTAATTCCTACCACTAGTTATCAGTTGGCAAGGTAGTGTCTAACTGTTGGTCACAGCAACAGAATTGACACTATACTGTTATAACAATATAATTTTATGGTATAATCTAAAAAAAAGTAAGTAGCTGTTGCTACAGTTAAACCAGACTTGCATACCTCCTTATGTTTCTCCATGGTGGCGTAGAGTTTCTGGGAAAGGTCATTGGAAACATTGGGCATCCCTGGTTTCTTCTTATTGGCTCGGCTTAAGCTACTCTTGTTCTTGCTCGTCTTTTTATTGTTCTTCTTTTTGGCATTCTTGCTGTCTCCTTTTGTAGCCTGTGAAAGTTTAAATGTTAATTTCAATATACTTCCCAAAACACTGTTTGTTTCAAAAATGAGCCTGAAAACAATGATTACATGCAGACTTTTATTCAACTCACATCTGTGCTCTCATTGGAGGTACTGTTTTCCTCCCTCTTCCTCTCCTCCTCTTCTTGCTCCAGCTCCTTGATACTCTCCTCCAGTACGTTGGGCCAGAAGTCACCCTCAAAGTATGGCAGCTCCTTGGCACTGGTCAGCCGGTCCTCTGTTGCCTGCTTGAAGATGTCCTAAAAGGACAAAGACACGGAAACAGAGCAATAGTGTTAATGTCACTGAAAAGTCTTTTCACAGTTTAAGGAAAGACAAAATATCAAACTGAGATTCAAAGTTAACACCTTTCAAACAGCAGGCAAGAAACCTATTTCAACACAGGGTCAGGCTGTCATGGGAAGTCAAAATAACACCATTTATCAGAGTTGTTGGATTTTCAACTTTCAACAGGTTTTGGAAATAATCATGTTGGCTTTCATCTGAAAAAAATAACATAACCAAACCTAAACTTACAAGCGTGACATCAGAATAAGACCACTTTATTCTATATGTGTCATTTAAAATTCGCCCAAAAATAAACTGTCTGGACTAGATTGTCTAAAAACAATAAAAATCCTGTGCTTCTTGGCACAACTGAAAAAGTTTTTAGGGACTCAGCTGTAAGTCATGTGGCAAAAAAGAGACTTTTCAGCTGAACTGACCTGTATTGCAGGCTGTATTTACACAGAGCAGAGAGGAGACAGGCATGCAAACAAACTAAAAATGTCAACAGTTAAACATCTATCGTATATAGAGCCACTACTTTTTCAGTATTGGTAACACCTGTGGGCACTGGGAAAAATGTTCAACATGTAAATTGCAGGTTTTTTAATTACTGGGACAGACTGACTGAAAACATGAGGAAGAAAAAGTGCTGCTTTCAACTGCAACAGCTATCACAGTAGCTGCCTGTACTAGCTGGAGTGTCTTCAAGTCAGTTTAATGATCGTCATACACTTGCACAAATGTGATCAAGTGAAATTTTAATTCACACACCGAGTAGGTCGCATATGCAACCCTTTTAATAATCTATAATCTAAACTTTATTGATCCCCTTGGGGAAATTCCTTCTCTGCATTTGACCCATCCTATTCAAAGTTAACCTTAACTATACATACTAGGAGCAGTAGGCTGCCGCGGTGCAGCGCCCGGGGAACAGTCAGGGGTTAAGGGCCTTGCTCAAGGGCCCACTGTGGTGGTGACTGGGACAAGCGGTAGCTCTCACTTTCCCACCTCAGCCTCTTGCCAGTCCGGGGGCTTGAACCAGCGACCCACCGGTTACAAGTTCACTTCGCAAACCGCTAGGCCACCACTGCCCCTGGTTGGCTAACTCTAAAATGAAATGTCTCACCTTGTAATCATGGACAATGCGTTCAGAAACAGCCTTGTCCAGCATCTTCTTGTACCACTCCTGCAGGCGTTTTGGCTTGGGAATCTTCTGGTCCATTGGGTGACAGTGGAAGATGTAATCATCTCCTTCACTAGGAGGGCAGGCCCAGATATGTCCCGTTGTAAACCTGAGACAGGGATACATGTAGTTGTATTGACTGAATACTTGGCTTTTATAAAAGCAAATTAAAAAAGTTAAACTGATTTCCTTTTATCACATCTGCCTGCTCATTTTCGTGCAGCTAAAAACATTCTGTAGCAGCACCTGGAACACAAAGCCTAATGAGCCCACTACACTGCATAACATACTCAATTTATGTGCTTGTAGAGCTATAATGTTTCAACTTTTCATTTAGAGAAATCTCACAGCAGATTTCAGCTCCCCAGGTGGATCCCTTGCAGGTGTCATGTTTGACAAACTTTTTCTCTTACCCCTGCCGTTTGACATACTCCAGGTATCCTAGAAGGATCTCATGGTAGACAGCAGTCCTGAGGTGTCGAGGTTTGAAGAAGTGCACACTGTCCAGGTAAGAAATGTACACTCGTCTCTGATTGGGCGGTGGGCAGTCCGAGCCATACTCTTGAACGTGCATGCCGAAAAAACATACATCTGCTCCATCAATGTCCTCAAATGCGAACAAGGCTTTCATCCTGTACGGAAAAGACTCTGACATCTCTCCACTGTCCACAAACCTGAAGCAAAAAACAGCTTGGGTGAGGAAAACAGCCATGAAATCAAATAAATGTCATCACAAACTGCAAATAAACAGTGACTAGAGTTTTTCTTTCCTTTAAGGACTTACTTTTGCCAATGTACAGAGTGACTATTCAGTCACCTGCTGAGCTGAATTTAGACACATCCATACACATCTAATCTCTTTATCAATGTAGACAAATTTTAAATGTTTAATATATTCGGATTATATTGAATATTTTATGTATTGCACTGCTCATTTCCCTTTAATAAACCTGTTATGAGACAGTAAGCACAGAGATACAGTAGCAACCTGCCAATTACTAGGTAGCACCTAGTGAAACCACGCTGTTTTGAAGGAAACTTGAAACTGGTGATTGAGACCATAAACTCATTGGGAAAACATTAACAGAGCTAACCGATCATGTGAGAAGTAGGATCATTTTCATAAAAACTCCTACACAATCAAGACTTCTTTTTACAACCAAAAGAATCGCCCCCTGTTGGCTGTTAGAGAAAATGCAAGTTTAATGCGCTTCTGCATTGGCTTCACTTTTTAAAACTGGAGACTACATCAATCTTTTATATACAGTCAATGATGTTGGAACTAATATTTTACTATTTTTTGTTTCTGCGACTATATAATCACAGCTATGAATCAGTTGTAAAAATGCAGTGATTTGTGTCAACTATCAGACTTGAATAGTTAGCTACCGAGAGGGGGGTGAAGGAAGCCATCTATGTTAAACTGGAAAAACCATCTTTAAACAGAGGGGGAGGCAGTATACAATGCAGTTTTACATTCTCTACCCAAGAAGAACAGAACCCATTCTCACCTGGCCACAAAGGACCCTAACAGACCACATTGTGAGAGGGAAAGACTTAACGACTCGCATAATGAGATGAGGGGCCTTTCAATAGTGTTAATGGCTCCTGAAGAGTATAAAATCTGGAACTCCCAACCAGTCAGTTTAGAACTGATGAAGCCTCTTGGATGAGAGGTGAAACGTCTTCGACAAACTCAAGCAGGTCCTGATGCTACGATTGAAACTACGAGGATAGTTAGCTACCATTCTAAATATGTGTAGTGAGATAGTGAAATTCAACCGTTTACCTGGACTTCATGCCCGGCTTGACCTCAACCACCTTGTCTGAGACATGGACCACACGGATGGTGACCTCGCCAGACTCAGGATGTGGCTGCCGCTTGAGGTAGTCGTTTACTCGTGACTCCAAATAGCCCCCCAGCTTGGTCTGAGGAAGCCCTGTAAAAAAAACAGAGATGTGTGTGAACACACAACAGTTGCGTTTATACCTGCTGTTACCAAAGGTATGTCACTATCGCATGCTCTGTTGTCCGTGTTAAAATATCTTGTAGCTGCAACCATTTTAGCATCACCATAACCCACTAGCTGAATTTTTCTTTCTGAAGCAACAACAGCTGGGGATTACAATCTGACTACATACAATAAAACAATGACATTGAACTCATCTCCTTTGAGAATTTTTAGTATGTAGCCTGGAAACACACTTCCACACAACAAATGCAGTCAGATTTTGGAGCAGTCAAGGTATTTTTAAACACAGCTGCAATAATAAAGAATATATTAAGACATATTCCAAAGCAAAATGCAAACAGTACAGATGAGAATTTACTTATAAAACAGAATGAAATATTCTCTTTCTAGATGGATGATTAATACTACCTAACCACGTAGAGTTTAAGTGAAATATGAAATGAAGTCAGAATATTTTGCAACCACAGTATCTTTTAATCAGTGGACCAATCTCCACTGAAAATAAGGCCAGGAGTGGAGGTGTCTTCAGGTTGTGCATTTTCGCTTGCCAACTCAAAAGGAGAAAATTATTTCTGATGGTTGCCAAAATTATTTAACCCTCTAAACATCAACCTACTGGAAGATTAACGCATGCTAATTTTTGGATTTTCAACTTTCCGATGGTCCTTGAACTACCCATTCAATCAAAATCTGAACTTAATATCGGGATAGTTGATCAAAGTCTCTTAATTCTCTCCGTCTATTCTAAAAATTAGAAAAAAATAAAGCTTTGGTAAATTTTTGGATCCTGTTAAAAACGTACAACTCTGTGCTCCTCAGCATAAATGAGATGTCAGGCGGTGTTTACACAGAGCAGAGAGAAGTATGAAAACATGTTAAAGATATTAAAAGTAAACAAAACTGATAAGTGATCAATAAAATAAATCAACTTGGAAAGGGTACACAGAGGTGCAAGTTGTTTGAAGTTACATTCTGCACGGTGAGATGTCTTTCTAAAGTTGATGTGCAGAGTACAATGAAAAACAGTTGACTTGAAATTCAAGTTTTGTTTTTATCTTTTTGATTAATGCCATTAAACTGTGTTTTACTGCATATAAAACATTTCTTAATTCTCTCTACTTCTAGCCATGGTCTTGCTGTTTCCATAGGAAGGACTTTATATGACAGTGGAAAATGAGGCCACAGTTAAGAAAAATGCAGCACTAGCAAAAACGTCCATAAATAGCCTGGGGTTCAGAGGGTTACGATGTAAAATGGACAGATTATTAAAAATATTGGTATTAAGTGAAAACAAATTTAAACCTAGGATGAGAAGGAATTGGAAGACAAAGTCTGAAAGGAAGGAAAGAAGTGAGTAAGGGCTGTAAAACACATGCATGAAATGAGCTGGTAGCTTAGCGTTAACTTACTTTTGGCTGCATATTTGTTCTCTTTCCGCGTCTTATTGGCCTTTTTGAGGCAGTTGTCACATACAAAGCTGTGATTAGGAAGGAATTGAATAGTAAATAGTTAATTTTGCAGGTTACAATCAGCGCTGTTACAGTAAGAACCAATAGGGTGGCTTGCATCAAAAAATGACTTGGATCAATTAATTGCAGATGACACATGAATGAAAATCAAACTTTGAGGACAGATTTCGTCTACACTTTAGCTGCAGGACTTTGTTGGCATGTGTATCTGTTGTAATGATGTCTGATGTAATGATCCAAACTTAAAACATGTTTTCAGTTTCAAACCCTTGCTTGACACTGAACCTCAAGATTTCAGAATCGTGTGTGACCTTAAACAGTTGTTAATGACAGTATGTGTACAGCTACGTGGAAATGTGTATTAATTTGGATTAGGATTTAACAGTTGTAGCTTTGCAGGACCTTAACTGTTTTTTATGATGAATGTTAAGCTTTTCAAAGAATATAGATGTGTTTTTCAAACCAAGTCACACGACAGAATGTGTATGTAGAGTGTATGTATGATAGCTGGCTCACCCTAACGGCCATATGGTGTCATGATGCAGGACACAGATCTGGTGCATTTTACGACCGCAGTCAATACATTCCACAAGTCTGAGCAGGGAGAAGAAAAGAAGACAAAAGACAGACAATATCCAAAGTTAATAAGGCAAACAAGTCACACATGATGAAACATCCTCTCCATTCCTCTGCAGGAGCTACAAAAAACTCATAACACAGAATCATAAAACAGTCTAAATACAAAAACGGATCCTGAAGTATCATATAGGGCTTTTCCACCAAGAAGAACCAGGTACTAGTTCGGTACTTAGTTGGTTCAAATCCCGTTCCTCCTAAGAACCGGTTTGCTTTTCCAGGGGCCAGGAGCCAATTGGAGCCACGCCATTGCGTCACCATAAAAGGTCTACACTTGTATCGATTACATAGCAGTTAAACAAACGCAATAAGTTGATGATAATATCTATGTTTTTCTTTATAAAGATGTTTATAAGGTCTGCGAGGCGGAGGTCGCTTGTTGCCCACCGCCAACATATCCACGTATCCGCGACACAATTGTACCAGATTTCAGCGCAACAGTTTGTGCAAAACTTCTATGTGTCCCGGGATTCATTCCAATACATCTGCGATCGGACCAGGGACGTCCTGGAGAAAAAGGACACAAATTACCGCTTGTGTGTCCCTTTCCACCGCTGATCGCTGGTCACAATAACCCCACCCCCAGTCCCTGACGTACTCTGCGCTTAGCTCTGGCCAAGCAAACAGTTGGTGGTTGCTAAGCACCAGCTTTTAGAACTTGGAGTCGGTGCTTAGGTGGTGGAAACACAAAGACCTGGTGCTAAGTCAGGTACTGGCTCCGAACCAGCACTGGAACCAGCTCGGTGGAAAAGGGGTAATAAGAGACAAATGAATTAAGAAGGGCACATACAGCTCGGGGTCAAGTGTGTCATTCTTCTTTCGTTGGAACTGATCTTTGTTGATGGACCTGTGGGAGACATCACAAAACAAAATACTGTAAGCAACACAATGAGATGATCCTGTGGAGACCACAGGCTGTGCACAGAATCCTTTGTCCACCATTCAGGAAATGCTAACAAAAGGTAGAAATGTTCCTATTACCTCCATAATTTATCACTACATGCTGTCCTACTGATTATTTATTACAGAATTCAGTAAAAGCAGAAGCCAATCATAATCTTTAACCTCGTAGTTTCAATCGTAGCATTTGGACTTGGTTGAGTTAGCTTGAAAGCTCGAGCTAACTCAACCAAGTCTACGATTGAAACTACGAGGATAACCATGACCTGGACGACTGAGAATCTTCACAGACATAATCTTTAACCACTTAAATCCCACTGAGCTACTGCTGTCAGTTAACAATATTCAATCCCACGGGACAGTTAAGAAGCTAATAACATCAATCATCACCACTAATTAATCAGACTATTTTCTCAAATAACAATATGGTGCATAAAAGTAGGGCAGCAACTTTTGATTGTTGTAATTTTCTTGATGAATCTATTAACTATCAATTAAATGTCAAAAATGTGTTAAAAATGGCCTGTTTTCCAGACTAAAGGATGACAGTTTCAAATTGTTTTGTCCAGTTTAAAGAAATAACATATGCAGTTTAGTTGTCATTTTAATTACTGTTATCCAAATAATTCATTTTTCTGACAATCAACTGATAGATTCGCCGCTTAATCATCATAAAACTAATTTCACAGAACACTAGAGAATAGCATCAAGGGTGTTGTTTTGTGTGTCAACATCCCAAAGATAATTTATTTTTAGAATAAAACACAGAAAATCAACAATTCCTTACATGAGAGAAATTTGGAACTAAAAACTTTTTGTATGAGTAGCAGGGGGGGAAAAATCTATTCACATACAAAATGTGATTCTTATCTTTTTTATTTTAATCAATCCACAAATGCCTCTGCAAACCTAAGAAACCAAATCTGTCAACCTGCAGGGTGGGGCTATTATGTGTTGTTTTTATTCAGAATTGGTTTCTGGCTCGAACACATATGGCTTAATCACTCCATTATTTGAGCAGAGTTGTAGGACAGCTAGTGTAAAGAACAGGGGTGTCAAATCCTGGTCCTCGAGGGCCACTATCCTGCATGTTTTAGATGTTTCCCTCTTCCAACACACCTGATTCAAATGATCAGGATCGTTATCAGGCTTCTGCAGAGCTTGATGATGAGCTGATCATTTGAATCAGGTGTTTTGGAAGAGGGAAACATCTAAAACATGCAGGATAGTGGTCCTTGAGGACCAGGATTGGGAACCCCTGACGTAGAGACAAACAACCAAGCACTCTCATTCACACCTACAGACAATTTAGAATAATCAATTAACCTCATCATGTTTTTGGACTGTGGGAGGAAGCCGGAGAACCCGGTGAAAACCCATGCTGCACAGGGAGACCCTAAATAACAGAAAAGTTTAAAAAATAAAGACTGAGATGTTGGAGGAGGCAGCCTTATTTGCTTTAGAAATATGTCCATGAAACCAAACAGTTCACAAACATCTAGATATTTTATTATGAAAATAAGACAGAACATAATTTGAGCACATAATCCTTCTATCATGCATTAGAGCTGATGGACACACATGGAGAGAGTAATTTCCCAGGCAGTCTCTCTGCTACACCTGCAGTGCAAGTTCTTAATGTCTGGATGGTTCACAGGATGCCACAGTGACAGAGTGCTGCGGACCATCCACGGTCATTAATATGAGTATGATAGGTGATGTACAGTATCTCTGTGTGGCTCACTGATGAAAGAGTGACTGTAGCTTTGTGGATGGAAGTGTGTTTTTTTTTGTGTAATCAGAGGCTTCTCTGGTGAAGTATGTGTTGTTCACTTGGCCTCCTGGGCTTTTTTGGCGCTTTGTTTCTCCTTTGCCTGTCGAGACAAAACCAGAGATATTTAAATTAGTACCTGTGGAGGACTGTAATATTTCACACTCTTTTCATCATTCGTCTTGTTGTTGTCCATTATAATACCAAACAATAAAAAAATAACAGATGTAGAAAATGTATTGCACAGTTAGATATCAATTTATGGGAGTGCCATTTCTCATAAAATGTTCCTTATTTACACAGAAATCAGGATAGGATTCTGAATCTAATAACTAAATGTGGAATACTACTCTACAGGCATTGAACTATAATAACTGTACACACAAAAAGCATTGAGAAACAAATGTAACTTGCATTAACAAGACACTGCATGCTTGAAAAAATGAAATAAAGACTGCCCTCTAGTGGACAAAACAACTACTGCAGCTCAGGCTTCTGAAACGGTTTCAGTGATTAGCATTTCTTTTAAGTATTGCCTTTAGTTAATTATTTTTCCTTTACAGCGACCCTTCACCTTGACAAAAGTCTTTCATTATCTCTTCCTAATCGCCTCTAAAAACTGCCCGATGGTGGCCCAAATAGCTTATTAAAATGTGCATGTGTAATGGAGGGACGACCAACAATGTTAGAAAATGTCAAGGTGCTTGTGTCTTCTGAGACACTCATGGACTGAAAGTAAAAAAGGGCTGCGGAAAGCTGCAGAAAGGAAAAAAGAAATTACCTTTTCCACCAGAGGTATTAACTGCTGATACTCTGCCAGTGTTTTCAGGAGCTCCATGATGAAAGGAAGGTAATTGTGTTTTCGTCGAATGTTTTCAATCTGTAAAAACACACATGTGGGTGAAAGTCCTGTTCACCTTTACATGTCCACATTTATTCAAAAGTGATCTTACCTGTAAGGCCAGCATCAGTATTTTTATATCAAAAAGGCTGTCACATGAAATACAAACTGTCATTGAGGGGGGATTTATCACTTAGGAGGAACCCACCTTGTATCTTTTAAGTTTCTGATTTTCCTCTTCAATAAGGAGCTGGTACTTGGCAATCTCTGACTGGATGGAGCTAAGAAACGTGCTGCTCTGGTCTGTGTCCATTGGTTCATCCTGAAAACAGAAGGGGAAAATGGTTTCCATCCAGGTTATATTCTCCCTAGTTCAGATGGCAAACAATGAAAAAAAAGGCAATCAATATGAGGACAGATGGCGATGAGGATCTTAACTGATTAAACTTAAGCCACTCACAAAAATTCAATATGGATTTAATTGCTGGGTTTATTCAATACAATGCAATATGGGGAAATAAACTGAAAATGTATGCATTTTATCGCTAATAACCAGTATGGCAATAACAAAAACGTTGTTTCAAAGTTCAATATGTTAAGTGAATTTGTACAATCTGTACAGAATACATCACTATTCGTCCTTCCAGGTTTCAACCATCTGGAAATCTTGTTTTTGCTGACTTCCATTAGTCAAATGTTTCATCTTTCCATTCCTTAAGCAGATGTGTACTTGGGGTGTGATCAGCACACCCTGTGTTTTATTATTAGGAGTGGTTAGCTATTGCAACATCCACAAAGAACACAGGGTGCAGCAACAGACTAAAGCTTTCAATGAAAAAAGGAGGTTAGTGAAACAAGGATTTCCAGTTTGTGGTGAAGTTAGTCTTTGGCCGTTACATTAAAAGATTAACAGCTGTTTTTCCCACAAACAGCGTGACACCTACCACCTAATTCAACACTTTCCTAAAAGATGGACATTTTAATTTAATTCCAAATCTGTTCAAACATTTGACTTTTTCCTAAATCCATCTGATGACTTTACTGATTTCTATGTCCCCAACATGCGTCACTACCTTTCATAATATTCCAAGGTTTCCATGAGCCTTACTACAAGCTTCTCTCATTCACAGTTGATTGCTGCATTACCAGGTTTCATCAAAACAATGGAACACTTGTATCTGTCATGTGTCTCAAGAGGAATATGACAAATATGAAAAACGGATTACTGGATGGAGTCCATAAAACACACCACTGTTTGCTTTCAGCTTAAGCCCAGCATAGCTATGATTTCCAACATCTGAAAGCTCCTTGCTGATGCATTTTACATGTAGCTTTCAAGGGGGAAGCAAAACAATAAATTATTCTTTGTCATGTCTGCACTGGATTCAGCTCTTTTGCTGCCACTCACCTCAGTAAGCTGAGTCTGGAGCTCTGCAATTTTCCTCTCATATATCATCTTTCTGTCTGATACGATGGCCATTAGGTTGAATCGGATCTCTCCTTCACTGTACCTGAGGAGGGGAACAACGAATGGCAATTAGAAGATACTTTGTCGACATAGGATCTATCTTAAATACATGTACAAAAGATATTTACTTCTGTATTCTTTTCTCGATCACTGGGCGAACTGCGCTGATCCAGTCATCCTGGTTGCATGCACCTGGTGACAAACAAAAACAGTAGACTGTATATATGGACATCTGCAGTAACTGCACACACACTGTACATCCTCATAAAACTGGCAGTTTTATGGGTCATGGACCATGGCCAAGAAGACAAAAATCAGCTGTGCACAGCAGGGACTTTAAAGAATAAACCGACAATTTACGTTGAAAGCAATAAAAGAAAAATAACAGACGGCATTTTTATGCTTACCCAGGTCGATTGGTCCCTCTCGAAGTCCATCCAGCTCATATAACCTGCCATTTACAGGAACATAGCTCACAAAGTGGAAGGCATCCTCGTCCTTTGCTGACGACTTTGCGTCAAATTCAAACATTTGCTGTCTGCAAACACAAAAACACACTTTCAGAAAAATCTAAAGATAATAATTACACAAGCAAATCAAGAAAAACCCACAAGCAAAACAGTAGGAAAACAGTACACACATAAGAACCACAACATAGACACAAACCAATGAATACATTTTAAATACTTTTGTCCTCAATTAAATATATCGAAATACAAGCTGTGAAAGCACTTTACATGAGGAAAGTGGGGGTTTTTTTTCTTTGTCATTGACTGAATTAGAGAAGAGAATCAGAACTGACAAATGTTTGGAATGACTAACAAATGATCCACTCTCACATTTGCCAGTTTCACAAAAGTAGACTGGTGCATTAGCAACAAATTGGCCAATCACTTTTCACCAAGTTAGAATTAAAAGCTAAAAATAACATGAAGGCAATCAAACGGAGTCTCTCCAGCAGGAGACGGTATGAGTAGGAGCTTACCTGGCAAAGCCGTTGTGAACTTGTCGGATCACTTCGGAGTTGCTAAGAGCCAAACCTTTCATCTGAGGAGAAGATGCAGGATTATATCGCTGACTGTACAACCTTTTCCTGACAGCTGCAGAGGCGTAACGGACTGTATGGAGCACGCCGTTTATTCCTTTTCTAGTCAGAAGCCATGTGTCAAATTAGCTGTTCAATTTCTATTAACTAATGACAGTATGAATAATTTGTTGCTTCTATTCTGTTACAAAATGACCCCGTCATAATTAAATGTAATTTCTGAGCTGGCTTAGACTAAAATCAGTACATTAAAATAGCAAAGTAATGTTTTCTAGGTGGAAGTACTCTACTTCTAAATCAGCATCATATATTGTGTGTGTTTCGCCTCAATATTTGCAGGACTGATTCATCACAGTTGTAAAGGTAAGAGGATAAAACTGCCAGTGCTGGAAATAGACGGGTAGATGGCTGTAATGACTTACTGCTCCAAATGGGAAAGCAGTACTAACATTATTCTATAAATGCTTTACTTCATTACACTTTAAGCCTAATGTATAAATAATACATATTCAAACAGAACCCTAAATCATCAAATGTCTTGACAAGTAAATTCCCACATTTGCACCAGAAGTTCAAAAAAAAAAAAAACAAACATTTTCTTTAAATTTTGTGGGGGTTTTTTCGGGGGATTGAAGAAAAAAATAGCAACAACGTACAGCTGCGTCAAAGCTCTGTGAAAACTCCCGGAACTCTGTCAGCGTGTCTCCAAGCAACATGTCAGAATGGGAGCAGTTGAGCAGAACGCTGACTATCGCCTGGGTGGCACACGCGTTGTTAATGACCTGAAAACACACAGATAAGATGCAAAATAAGTCATCAGATGGATAAAAAGACTCTTGTTGATGCATGCTACAAATCTAAAAGTGGGCACTGTGTATCCATCATAAGCTAAATGAACAGACCTGAAAAGGGTGCAGACAGAAATTTGATAAATTCTGTATTTTCTGCAAACAAAGGAAAGCAGGATCATCTTAATAATCATAATCATAATCTAACCTTTACTGACTCCCTTGGGGAAATTCCTTCTCTGCATTTGACCCATCCTATTCAAAGTTAACTGTAGGAGCCAGGATCGAATTGTTGTTTTATTATAAGGTTAGGGTGTATATTGGTTATTGTTTGCATTTGGTTTTGGTTATATTATTTTTGGTGATTATTTTCTATAGGGGAATAGCAGGTCACATGGGTATGGGCAGGCATATAGCAACAATCTACTCACCTGTTCACCTTTTTCTTTTGTTTGAGAGAGAGGGAGTGAGCTGGGTCGCCGTATTTTTTGTTGACCGCTATTATTACCG
>OMNN01099042.1:0-10505 GCA_900302755.1 Chromis chromis | reverse complement strand
ATCAGCTCCAGAACAGTGGTAGAGAGCTTCATGGAATGGGTTTCCATGGCCAAGCAGCTGCATCCAAGCCTTACATCACCAAGTGCAATGCAAAGCGTCGGATGCAGTGGTGTAAAGCACACCACCACTGGACTCTAGAGCAGTGGAGACGTGTTCTCTGGAGTGACCAATCACGCTTCTCTGTCTGGCAAATATGATGGATGAGTCTGGGTTTGGCGGTTGCCAGGAGAACGGTACTTGCCTGACTGCATTGTGCCAAGTGTAAAGTTTGATGTAGGGGGGATTATGGTGGGGGGGTGTTTTTCAGGGGATGGGCTTGGCCTCTTAGTTCCAGTGAAAGGAACTCTTAATGCTTCAGCAGACCAAGACATTTTGACCAATTTCATGCTCCCAACTTTGTGGGAACAGTTTGGGGATGGCCCCTTCCTGTTCCAACATGACTGCCACCAGTGCACAAAGCAGGTCAATAAAGACATGGATGAGCCAGTTTGGTGTGGAGGAACTTGACTGGCCTGCACAGAGTCCTGGCCTCAACCCCATAGAACACCTTTGGGATGAATTAGAGCGGAGACTGAGAGCCAGGCCTTCTGGTCCAACATCAGTGCCTGACCTCACAAATGCACTTCTGGAAGAATGGTCAAAACTTCCTATAAACACACTCCTAAACCTTGTGGAGAGTCTTCCCAGAAGAGTTGAGGCTGTTATAGCTGCAAAGGGTGGGCCAACTCCATATTAAACCGTACGGATTAAGAATGGGATGTCATTAAAGTTCATATGCATGTAAAGGCAGAGGGGCCAATACATTTGGCAATATAGTGTATGTGTGGGGATATTTTTTTGAAAAAGTAAATGTTAACTTGTTAATCCCATAGAAAATAAAATTTCTCCTGAGTTCTTCACATAGAATCAGTCTAAAGGCTGTTATAGGCTCCGCCACCCCGAAGCTCAGCTCCGCCACCGAAAATTATTCAGTTCAAACTGGCAGTAGTGCCACGGACTACAGCCTGCGTAGCTCTCTCATAAGCCAGCTCTTTCGGCTCCCATTCAGCTCTTCGACATATTACCATTAATGGTAAATCATCAGCTTGACAATGCAATCAAATCGTAAAGATGTTCCAGTTATATACATGCTTTGAAAGGGTTAAATGGGGGATTTATCAAATTGGTTAAGGTGCTATAATCTGGTATGTGGGACTAGACAGGGTGGTCCTTTGTCCCCATTGCACTTTACTCTGTTTGTAGAACCACTAGCAGAGTCAACTCAGAAGATTTGAAAATTAAACAAGCATTAATGGTTTTTATACACAAATAACATTTTGTTGTTACTGTTAAACCCTTCTTACTCTATTCCAGGTGTCATTGTTGAGAGTGTTTCTGATATTTCAGGTTACAAAATGAACTAGCAAAGTCAGACATAATGCCAGTCTCCTTGGGTTGTTCCCAAACTGACAGTACTTCCATTTAAGTGACTACTAATTGGGGTGTGTCAGTGCTTAAGCAGTATAACGAGGTGTGCATTTATTGATTCAAGATTCAAAAATCATCACAGTCCCCTCCTGAAAGGGATTAACACTCACTCTCAGGCAGTTTTCTAAAACGTAAATTAAATGTTTGGCCACTCTCAATATATAGAATGTTACTCAGCTATATGGAATAATGCAACAATTAAGACAGGGAAGAAAACAGAAGGCTATGTTAGAGGGAATGGAACATTAAGGGTTTAGCCACCATTTTTAGTATGGAAGGAGTCTACTGCTTTTATCAGGGGCTAAAATATTGATAGAATCAAGCTGATAAAGGGGACTTTTAGAAATACCTCCAATTGTGGAGATGAGTACAGAATATAGGTTACAATACAGGAATGATGAAGCTATATTACATGGTTGTTAAAGCTTCCAGATAATGTACAATCATCCTCTTTTTTTATAAAATGGTAGCACATTGTAAAAGTGACAATCTGATGATAACATGACAAAAGACCCGGACACTGAGCTTTAACAAGAGCTCTGGGAAAAAATGGTCCATGATGCTTAATAATAATGTTGGAGAGATGAATGGCCAAATAGTAGACAATGCAAATTTATAGATTATAGAATAATTAAGAGAAATTATTGGGCTCGTGGGCCTTGTGGATGCCCGATCCCGTCAGATCTCGGAAGCTAAGCGAGGTAGGGCCTGGTCAGTACCTGGATGGGAGACCGTAAGGGAACACCAGGAAGCCTGGGTGAATGCAGTGTGAGAGTGAGTGGTTGGTGGTGGTCAGAGGGGCCGATGGAGCAGATTGGCAGCCTGGCTTCTATCAGTTTACCCCAGGGCAGCTGTGGCTACATACGTAGCTTACCACCATGGAGGATGGAGTGAATGAATAATGCAATGTAAAGCAGTAATTTGTTCTGGGCGTGTAAGAGCTTTGTGGATACTTTAATAAACCTTATGTGTAACTGTCAGGCTGGCTTCTTCCATTTGGACACGAGTGATTGGGGCTGTTGGGTAGTGGCTGGATAAGCTTTTGATAAGTATACTATGTTTTATTCCTCTTGGAGTTAAATCTCTTCTTCTAGCTGGACCTATAAAGGCACAGGTTGGGTTATCCCTTGCAGGCATCCGTAATGCAGGAACTGGACATACTGAAAATACAAGTCGAACTTGGGATTGAACTTTTGATGATTTCAACCCCATAACAATTAATGTTTGCCAAATGAAAAAATTCAATGTCAAAATTCACTGAAATGTGGAGTAGCTTCTTTAGAGTTCTTAATATAGGAATCATTATTGATATGCAATAGAAAGCCTCATGTCATGTGAGTGTGTGGTGTGTTGTGGGGAGGGGGAGATGCTGTGACCTATCATGTTGTGCCGTTGTGTATATTTTGTTACCTGCAGGCTATCACATAAAATGTATGTTTTGTACTTTATTGTTGCACTGTATTTGAGAAAAAATTTTAAATGACAAAAACAATCACGTTTTTCCTCTGCAGCCACTGTACTGTGGGGACCATGCATATCCACAGCAAACTGTACAGTAACCCAACTACTCTCAGAAAAATAATGGTTCCTAAACGGTTCCTCAGAGGACTCTCTGGGTCTTCCAGTTGCCAAGTGTCAGCAATTGAAGAATGTATGTCTTTAGGGGATGGTTCCTCCTGTACTTTATGTGGTTCAATAAAGTATTAAATGTTCTTCATTGTTATTGAAGTTATTTAGTTTGGTGGCAGGTAAAAGAATAAAATTATAGTTGTCATTATTGATTAATCTGTAGATTATTTTCTCAATTACTCAATTAATCATTTGGTCTATAAAACAACAGATAACAGTAAAAAAAAAAAAAAAAAACGCCCATCTCAATCTCCCAAATCTCACACCTGCAGCAGTTAACGATTATCAAGTCCTTTTATCAAAATAGAACAAGGTGCCACAAAGCCAACAAGTTCTTCTTTTAAGTTCTTTGATACCGTGTTTCCACCAAGAAGCACCAGGAGCTAGTTCGGAGCTAGTGCTAATTCGGTGCTTAGTTGGTTCAAATCCCGTTCCTCCTAAGAACCGGTTTGGTTTTCCACTGGCCAGGAGCCGAGTTGGAGCCACGCCATTGCATCACCATAAAACGTCTACGCTTGTATCGATTACATAGCGGTTAAACAAACGCAATAAGTTGATGATAATATCTACGTTTATCTTTATAAAGATCAACATCTTTATAAATTAAGGTCCGCGGAGGTCCGCGAGGTGGAGGTCGCCTGTTGTCCACCGTCGGCACTTCCGCGTATACGCAACACAATTGTACCGGATTTCAGGGCACAACAGTTTTTGCAAAACTTCCATATGTCCTGGGATTCATTCCAATACATCTGCAATCGGACCAGAGACGTCCTGGAGAACAAGGACACTAATGACCTCTTGTGTGTCCCTTTCCACCGCTGATCGCTGGTCACGATAACCCTGCTCCCAGCCCCTGACGTACTCGGTGCTTAGCTCTGGCCCAGCAAGGAGTTGGTGCTTGCTAAGCACCAGTTTTTAGCACTTGGGGCCGGTGCTTAGGCGGTGGAAACACAAACAACTGGTGCTAAGTCAGGCACTAGCTCCAAACCAGCACTTGCACCAGGTCGGTGGAAACACGGTATGAGGCACTTTTTGGGGGTTCTTCAAAGAACCATTTTAAGGTTCTTTAAAGAAGTTGTTGCTAAATGGTTCTTTGTAGATCTAAAATTGGTACAAAGAACCATTTTTGGTAACAGTCCACACCTTTATTTTTCTAAGAGTAGTAATTGTTGAAATATCGGATACTGTGTCAAAATGAATGAAACACACAGATGAGTAGAGATGATGGCTGCAGATGAGACACCTAAAGGATTTTCTCCCACCATGAAATAATGTAGTAATTACATATTAGTTCAAAACTGATAGAAACAGACTTTCTGACATATGCATTAATACATAGAAATATTTTGCTGTAGGAATCAATTAAGCAATTAATCATCATTCATCAATTCGGTTTTATTTATACAGCGCCAGTTCACAAAATAAATAATGTCAGGGCACTGAGCAGGTCGAGGTATGAATGAAAAAGCTTTCTGAAACTCTCACTCTCTTAGTCTCGTTGACTGTCCCTTCACTGTCCTGTCATTTCCCTTCTCTCTGTGCATTGCTACACTGGAAAGAAAATGTAATTAGAATTCTATTTACAACCATGAAAGGCTAAGAAACCTAATTACCTCCGCCAAGCATGCATAGTTGAGGACCACTTCACAATGTCAACGTACGGCTTTCGTCTTGTTCACTTGTTTTTCTCCTTTTTTGTACTTCACTGGGAAACCAAAGTGATCCAAAAGGGGTGATTCTAATGACAGCGGAGCGTCTTCCAGCTCTGGCTTCTTCTTGTTAGCATTAGCCCCCGCCAAAGACACCACATTGAAAAACATGCCGCGCTTTGGACAAACTTTCCTGAGGGATCTCATGAGAGGGCGGCTAAAATTCAGAGTTTGACTGCGTCTTACAACCGGAGCTGTACTACAATGAAGCGGACTTGCACAGCTCTGGAAAGGGCCACAGCAGCTTCCCTTCGTGTGTCATGGATCTTGGCAAAGAAAAAGAGGCCGTTCACAGACTCAGAAACTGTGAAGGACTGCATGATGGCTGTCGTGGATGAAGTTTTAACCGACGATAAAGTTAAGACGAGTGTGACATCTGCTATCAAACAGGTACCCCTGTCTGACACGTCAAACATTCGCAGGGTTGACATTCTCGCCACAGATGTCTTCGAGACGCTGCTAAAAGAGCTCAGAAAAGCTGATAACATGGCTGTAGCAGTAGACGAGTCTACAGACAAAACTGACACAGCCCAGCTTTGCATGTATGTCCGTTTTTTTGACGGGAAAGTTTTCAAAGAGGAACTGTTGGGCTTATTGCCATTAGATGGACATACAACAGGTAAGATACTGTTTGAAAAAATATCATCATTTTTTGAAGACAATGATCTGGACATGAAGCGCGTGTGCATGCTTGTTACGGATGGGGCTCCATCCATGGCTGGAAAAGTTAGCGGTTTGGCTGCACGTTGGTCCGCTGTTGCGCCTCAGATGACAACCCTGCATTGTATTGTGCATCAGACTGTATTGTGCGCAAAACTGAGCGATCATCTTAAAACGACAATGGACAATGTGATGGCTATAATAAACTTTATTCGCTCAACATCGAGCCTCCAACATCGCTTATTTCGCCAGCTGTTGTTAGAGATGTCTGCTGAGCACCAGGACCTATTATTGCATAACGACGTAAGATGGCTCTCCAAAGGCAAAGCACTGGAGCGTTTCTGTGATCTCAGGGAGGAGATAACAGCTTTCCTCCGCAGCAGCAAGTTAAAAAGAGCGGAGACATACTTAACTCAAATATTGGACGACAACTTCATGGCTGATGTCTACTTTCTGTGTGACATATTTAGGCATCTTAATGATCTAAATGTGGGGTTGCAAGGTAGGGATAAAACTGTCATTGATCTTGTAGAACAGATGGGTGCCTTCCAAGTCAAACTGGACATTTTTACAACTGACTTAAGCACTGGCAGAATGCTGCATTTTCCCACACTACGCAAATGCATCTAATCCCCCTCGCAGATCACTGACGTGATGACAGGTTTCATCGCACGGTTGAAAGAGAACTTTACCAGTCGACTCGATAGGCTTGTTCTGCCCACAGATGTGATGAGCTTTGCCAAAAACCCCTTCACTGCTGCAACACACCAGGACTTGTCCACCAGAGCAAAGGAGGTGGTCCCCTCTATTGATGAGGGAAAATTCATACTCGAGCTTGTGGATATGCAGTCATCCCGAGCCATGGCTCACGAGCTTCACAGCAATGGACCTGCAAGGTTCTGGTGTAATGTCATTGTGCACCAGTTCCCTAACATTAAGAAAGTTGCAGTCCACTTGCTCAGTATGTTTGGATCAACATACACATGTGAATCAAGCTTTTCACACATGAATATGATAAAAAACAGCTCCCGTTGCTCTCTGACTGACAGTACTCTTCACCACTGCCTTCGGATTGCATTGACATCTTATGATCCAAACATCCGTGCTCTTGTTCAGAACAAGAGGTGTCATTTCTCCCACTAGAAAAATCCACAAGGGAAGTGTTACACACACATCTGCATAAGTTGAAATGTAATGCCTAATGTTAAGTGCAACAAAGCAGTGTGCTACAGCAGGAAGTAAATGTAGTTTTATGTATTTATGTTACTATTTTCTGTTAACTTATTATTAGTTTAATATTTAAGAAAGACATTTTGTTTTCAGTTATTTCACTTAGTTGCACTTTATTATGCACTTTAAAGTCAGCTTTATTTCATTTCAAAGGGATAGTAACTATCACTGTGCCCACTGTTTATTTTTTTGATTATATGCACTCAAGATGTGACTGTCTCAGATGAGACCAAATATGGACAGGGAAAAACTCTGTTTTTTGTTATTTCAAAAGAAGAAAAATACCTCAAGTTCTGAAAAGTTGCTGTTAAGCAAGTTACTTTTATATGCACTTTCAGTTGTGACCAAAACAAAAGATGTTGTTTCTAATCTGCACTTTTTACTTTTTTATGTGTTCATATGCACCTTAACATGTGCTTGTATTTACCTATCAAAATGTGCTGAAGTTATGTGTTTGAAATTTAAAGAAGCAGTATTTCAGCACAGGTTTAGTTTAAGCACTGCTCTTCTATTGTGCTTATGTCTTTTTGGATGTGGCAATATGTTAATAAACATCCAGGGTGTTTGTTAAATTATCTATTTGTGTTTATTTTAAATGGTTAACTTTGCTCACTGTCTGCTAAAAATGTCCGGCCCAGCTCAGGTCTGACTGAAAATCCGGCCCGAGTGAATTTTTAATTGAATAGCCCTGCTGCAGTGTGTGAGGTTCTCCGAGAGGAGCCGAGCACGCAGAGTTTGTAATGTCACGGGTACAATCAATATGCGAGCTGACTCAGCTGACTGATGGAGGAGGAAGTAAATACTATAATAAATATATAATAAATACTTATTTTTATTTATTTATTAATATTTATTGCCCCTCAACAGGCCACAACTGGGCAAAATTAAATTACAAATATATGCACTCTTTGTAGTGCAATTTCTTTTTTAAAAACTGTCACGTAACTTCAGACAACCGGTGGATATACGGTACTGTAGAGACGTTTCAAATCTACTTTCAATATTGTCGTTATTTATAACGCCGTTATCCCCATCACTGGTAGTTTGCAAGGATTGTGGTAACGTTACTAATATTTTTGACTTGCTAGCACTGGTGCTAGCATCTAGCGCATAGCCCTGCTCTCCAAGCTATCTGTAATACTTGTGACAATTTTTATTGACCTCCAACTGGCGCTGTAATGCATACAGCCCACATTCATGCCGTCTGTTTTCACTGAAGTCACGTTTGACTACGCGAGATTTGGAATATTGAGCGTGAAGAACCCGAAACTCTGCTGAAGAATCTGTTAGTGTGTGGTGAGCTCCGTAGTGCACACCACACACTATAAGATCAGAAGAGAGAAATCTTGTGCGATCCGTCTTTTTTGATCATCAAGTGTGTGGTCTCTGAATGTGTGAAGGTTTGAAGAATCTTGTAGTGTGTGTCGGGCTTTAATGTGACCATCTGTTATAAAGAACAAGGGTCATGGATTTATCTGTAAGTGTTAAAACTGATTCCATTTATCAAAAGGATAAATAATTACAAGCATCAATAAATATATATTTCATATATGGGCTCTAACCATGTACACCGATGGGACTCGACTTGGAAGCAGTGGCTTCCCTCGTTTCTGGCGTTTTCATGAGAACTTTGTTTGACCGGTAGTGAACGTCCCTCCCAGGTCAGTGTAGGGCGGACAGCAGTTAGCTCCTCCCATTAATCAGGAATAACTGATATAAGCTGGCAGACAAGGTGTTGGCCTCCTCTCTGCTGCTTTCTCTCGTTGGTAAGGTGTTGATTTTATCTGCTTTTAGTTTTATGCATGTATGTGTTACCGGCACCAGACCTAGGGTTAATCTGGACCGGCAGCAAGGGTTACACAGGCTAGGAAACACTGTGCAACCTTATGTATACTATGGCTGTGAATCAACAGAGAGAGGACAAAGTTAGCGTCTTCCTCATGCCTCGCGCATTTATTTCTTGACTGCGCATTATAAACAACAAACAAACAATCAATCACATTTCCCACAATAGGCTTTCCAATTAAAGTGCAGCTTATGTTCATCTCATACTCACAACATTTCATAAATAAAATAGCAAATTGTAAACAAACTTACAAGAAACGATACAAAACATTCTTCATCAAGACAAATAAAAACACATGAATTTAACAGAAATTAAGTAAGATTAAACTCATAGGATACATCAAAAATAACAACCCGTAACACATCCTTTTCTGTCATACTCAGTCATTCATATTTTAACACACACACACAGTAGTTAAAACTCATGCAACACTAACATAATAACACAAATAACACATTTCTACATATTCCACTCACTCACACACGTACATTTTACTAGCAGCGCTGATTTACCTGGGAGAGGGAGCACCAGAAATGTGAACCTAGCATAACACGGAACTTCTTGCCAAGAAAACAAAATGTACTTATTTCTGGCTAGTTAAAACTGGATAACTAGCCATGTCGAACACATGGATTTTACTGAACACTTAATGTTGTACAATGGCATTTACACCTAAATAGAAGCTATATGGTTTTTCTTATGCCACGTCCACACGTACACGGATATTTCTAAAAACGCGTTTTCCCCCCCTCCGTTTGCAAAAAAAATTCCGTCCACACCAATCGTTTTTAAAAATATATCTTCGTGTGGACGGGGCCTTAGTTAGTGTAACAATGCCGTCGGACTTCTTGGCGTCGAGCCAGTGCTCGTTAACCGTAATACACGTCTCAAAACACTCATACACATCACTGAAACACAACATTGAACTCACACTTGATACAGTACCAAGATAAAGCTAGCAAAGTACGTTTTGCCTTACCTGTGAATCAACAGAGAGGGGACAAAGTTAGCGTCTTCCTCATGCCTCGCGCATTTATTTCTTGACTGCGCATGGGCAGAGCGTACAGGCGTAATCTCTCCAGTTGATCCACAACAGAACCAGATCATCACCTACTGGCGGAAAAGTGTAACTGACCTTCACAAGCTATTAACAGTAGTTCAATTAAAAACAAAAAATAGGGGGGGGGTGTCTGTTCACAACCCATTACATATGTATGTTGGCTTAACATCTCTGTATTTTAGGTCCTATTCCCTGGCTACCTCCCTGCCCCCTGCATGTTGAATCCCATGTAGGGTAAAAGACTGCCACTGCTGTTTTGTTTGTATTGTTTTGTTCATTTCATTTTGATTTGTTTGTTTATTTAGTTGTTGCATTGTTGATTTAGTCATTTTATTATTTATTATTTCAGTATTATTTTCCCTCTTAGGTGGTTTTTGTAAGTTTCTTTTGCCTTCTTGTTCTGTTAGCCCTCTGGGGCCTTGATTGCTTTCCCCCAAGACGCTTTTATCCAATTATTGCCACAGCCCTGTGTGTTTTTAACTTCAGGGTTTCCCCCAGTGCTTTATAGGCCTGGCGGGCCGCCAGGCTTTCCTTGCCCCCCCCCCGCCAGGCTAAGCGTCACTTGTGTATTTATTTTAAATAGGTTTTCTATGCACCATAACAGTGATACCAAAGACGGTATACAGAGCTTTTAACCGCATCTGGTGATACGGTTGATGCGCAATGGCGACATCTTACGGTCGATACGCCGGGAGTGCAGCGCGGCGCGCCGTGTGCCTTTGTGGGGTTACGTCGGATCCGGTAGCTGGTTCGCTAATACGGTGGCTAACGTTTAGCCGGGTCGCTAGTTTTAGTGCTCCGGCAGAGCGACAGAGGCTTTAGCTAGCTAGCTGCTGAGGTCTAGGAGGGAATTCTGGTCGGGTTCTTGGGTTATCTTTGTGTTTGGGTCCGGGGTGAATGTTTT
>OMNN01099035.1:0-12958 GCA_900302755.1 Chromis chromis | reverse complement strand
GAAAAAAACTAAAAAGTCACTCTTTGTGGTAATTTCACGAAGAGAATATTACTAGAGAATTATTACAAGTTTGACACTTGACAAGCTTGAGCCTTTTATACAACAGCCCAGTTTCCAGGTCTCCTGTGTTTTAATGAACTTTTGTGGTTTCACAAAAAGAATACTGTTTTTGGTTTTACATTATGTTTCATGCAGTATTTTTTCCTTCCCTGTAATAAACTAGTCCTGATTTGACACCTCTAGTTAAGGTGGTTTTTGATCTAGACCTAGTTTGATGTACAAATCACCCTTTTTTGAGGAGGAGCCATGCCAAAAACTCATAGCCATGGGTTTTCACACCTTTTTTTAAAGCTGTATGACCCAGCTTATAAACAGCTACAGCTGCTTTTATCTGGAACCAACAACCACACTGAATGTCTGTCTGCTGTAACAGTAAATGTATGTCTTTGTGAGGCTTACATGCTAATTGTAAACAAATAATTGTTACAAAAAAACGTTTGCAATCACATTAGGCATGCCATTTAGGATGATTATAGGTATGGATGATCGAGTTGTGATAATGCAGGACACAGTCTGCAGTCCGTTTTTAACGTGTGATAAATATATATGTATGTGTTTTTCTATCATAAATAAAACGGGGCTCTTCCACATTTCAATGTCAGGGTATAAAACTGCACTAAGACTTTAAATGGCGCTATTTCACATCAGACATTTTAGGTTTACTTTAACCTTCCATGTATCTGTGGAAGTCGACTCCAGCGCCACTACAACTGTGAACATGAGCTAGCGTCATTTTAAGCTAGCGTTAGCAAGGAAAACGAAAATTCACTTACCATCAAATCATGTCAAATTATGTTCCTCTTTCATCTTCTAGTAAACAACAATATTCCAAAGCACATCGACACTCTCCTCTATAGCTTAATATCTAATATGAAGTCAAAAAACAACTTTTTCATTTCGGTATATTTAGGCTAGCTTGCCACTCGGAAGTTAGCCAAACTCTGCTCGTTTTCTTCCGTGTTCTCGGACGTCAATTTTCCTCTTTTTTTTCTCCTCAGACAGCCATTTAGTAAACACTGCAACAGAAACCCTACCGCCTAATTTCTCTGATGTAAATGCTGTTCATCCACCTCTAAAGTCTGAAAACGCATTTATGCCGACTTTACGCCAGATAAGGTGCTAAACTCAGACCGGCTACTGGTTATATTAGTGCACATCCGGGTCACAGAGCTAACCGTTAGTGAGTCAGTTAACCGGTGATGCTTGTTACCCTGGGAGGCCATTTTAAATATCTTACCACTGTTCTGAAAGTATTTCCAAAATCCTTAAAGGCTCCTTAAAAACCACAGGAATTCATTATCTGCAAGAAAAAATCGTGTTTTTAGTTTCTTTAGTTGGCACTTTGGTTTTCATGGAGAAAGTCAGCAGGCCACCATCTTTGTAGTGATTTGTAACCAGAGGCGCAACTTGGTATGAAATACTAAATACATTGATACTTAAATATTCCAATCAAATAAACAAAGATTTAGAAATAAATAAATGAGGCAATAAATATTTAAAGAAATGTAAAAGGATTTTTAAAAATTAGTTTTAAGGTTTTTTTTATATTACATAGGCCAACACTTAAGTGGACTAATTCATAGCAATATTAGCTTGTTTAATAAAAATAGTTATTTCTTTGCATATTACTTTTAGCTAGAGCCGGCCCTACCCAATGTGGCGCCCCAGGCAAGATTTTATATGGCGCCCCCCTCCACCTAGGCTACAATTTACATACGCTTACAAAAGAAATTGAATAGCATTGTTTTGTAGTAATATTAGTAATATCCATTTTAAGAGTTAATGGTAATAATTGGTTTTACAGTAATATAATTATATTAAAGGTGGGCAGTGGTGGCGCAACGGTTAAGTCCCTGGGATACTGATCAGAAGGTCAAAGGATCAAACCCCAATGCGGCCATTGTTAGCCCTTGAGCAAGGCCCTTAACCCTTTCTGCTCCAGGGGCGCCGTACCATGGCTGACCCTGTGCTCTGATCCCAACTGATATGCGAAAACAATATTTCACAATGCTGTAAAAATGTATTTGTGACAATAAAAGGTTTCTTCTTCTAAATGTATTGTATGCATGTAAATACATACATGCATGTAAATTTTTCCAGATTTTGTGGCGCCCCCTGGAGGCCACGCCGCCCTTAGCATTTGCCTATGTTGCATAATGGGACAGCCGGCTCAACTTTTAGCCTTTATTTATTATTAGAGAAATGCATGGTATGTGAAGGGGCTCAAATCTTTATTTAAAAAAAATGTAATTGTAATTTTTTCAGTTTAAATGTATTTCACATCAGTCAATTTAGGTATTCTCTTATATTCCAAACACTGACCTAAATAAAGACCATAACATAGTAACATAATATAACAGTACAAACTTACAATAGCAATGTAGCTGGTAGACATTACAAAGTGATTCAAGCAATATAATACAATGTTAAATGAAACCGTGTCAGATATGTTTCTACTTCTTATTCCTCTACTCCCATAGTAAAAATAATACTGACAACATGTTTATATTGTAGCTCTTCTGGTGCAATGACATTTTTTATAACAGTTTTTTATCCAATAGCTCCTCCAACAACATTGCTTAACACTGTTTTTCCCCCTACAGCTCTTCCAGTTTACAACAGCATCGCTTAACTCTGTTTCTCCTCCCTGTAGCTCCTCTGGTACAACAACATCTCTTAACACTGTTTTTTCTCTCTACAGCTCTTCATAAACATGGCTTTCCTCCCTGCTTGTGCTAAAGCATCACAAAACACTGCCTGCTCCCATATAACCCAACAACAACATGTAACACAGTTTTTTCTCTTTAGAGCTCTTCCAGATCAAAATCTAACACTGTTCTCTTACAGCTCTTCATGTGCAGTAACCTCATGTTAACACTGGTCTTTTCTCTCAATAGCGTTTTGACTCCAATAACAAAAGTGTGGGTACATTATTCATATTAACATGCATATTCATCATGTTGTTGTGGTATTTTTAAAATTGAACAAATGCTCAAACTAGGAAAATAGGGGTTTAAATCAGTTCTAAATAAAGATGTTTAAATTAGACCAAAAAGCAGTAAATAAGGAGTAAAATTGGGAAAACATATATGAGCTGCGAATCTGTGTAAACTACAACCCAAGTCATTTTTCTGTGCTATGACCGGACCTGACACATGGGGGCACTCTGTTGCGCATGCGCATGAGGTGGACCCCAAGGTCACAACGGCGGGCATGAGACCAAAACCAAATTGGAGCCAAGAAGCTGAAGATGGAGTAGATATGGGGCGCTTGGCTAGCTGTTCAGTGAAAGAAAGTGTCTGCTCAGCATATTAGAGGGGGAGTGTAATTTGAAGCAAGGGGAGTGGTTAACTTTCTATATGGTGAATATCACACCCCAGATATGAGTAAATTCAAACTATGTGACAAGTGGAATGTTTTGATTGGGTTTTGGGGAGCTTTGGGTTGTGGTTTCACAGAAAAAGAAGGTTTCTTGATAGTATATAACGCATTGATTTCTTTGTTCGTGAGTGCAAACCTCGAGGTTGTGCTCATGTTTGTTCGTGCATTCGTGTATTGAATAAAAATTATTCGCATTAGACCCTGAAGACTGAAGACTCTTTCTGAAACATTTTTAAAGAACCAAATGGAAGAATTGAAGCAGATTTTGATGAAGAGTTGCGACTGCGCTGCTGGCTGTTATCTGGCCTTCAAGCCGGCAGATAAAGTCTCGACAATGTCGTGTATACACTATATCTATATGTAAATTTCACCATGTCATATCTCCATATGTAAATTCTTCATGCCTTGTAGATTGTCTTTATTATACATTTAGTATATCTTTATTTTTAGCCTTATTGTTATTCTTGTCCTACTTCTTCCATGCCTCATCTCAATCAAACTGCTGTGACAGCTACTTTATTGATCCCTAGTGAGGGATCAATAAAGTTTATCTTAACATACTGTACAACCAGAGACATGGTGCAGGTGTATTTATTTACAATAACATCCTGTGATATTGGTGGAATAATAACAAATGTATTTTTTAAAAAGTGCAAATAATAGACCAAAGGGTATAAATTCAGACCACTATATTGTAATTAATATAATAGGTAAGTCATGGTCCTAATTTCTGCTGCCCTGATTATAAATTTATTAATTTGCATAAGTGATAGATACGGTATTATCTTCTGTGTGAAGAGTCTTCTGTACAATAATTGAATGTGACCGTGTCAGACAGGCACACACAGTTTTTTAATATCTGATGTTATATGTGGAGCGAGGACGCCTCAGGGCAGAGGAAGCTGATGCTACGTTTCTCCTCTGTGAGCTGCTGATACACACACGTGCCACAACATACAATAAGATATTATTTTTCAAAGTGATAATGGGTAAAAAATGTTTGAATGGTGCTCGTTTCAGCACACTTTAAAGATTATATTAAATGCTTTGATCAAATCCAGTTAAATTTCAAAATGGCATTCATCAAATCATTTCAAATGTGTAGCATGGTTGATTACAGATTCCTTTGTAAAAAAATAACAGGAGAGTAGAATTTTGTGCTAATTTCAGGCTGCTACATGTGTTGTGACTTACTTTGCATTAAAATAATCCTGAACACTAATTCAACCAAATTGCACAATTTATTTTGCACTTTGTTAACAGCAGACCAACATTATCTGGGCCTTCCTTTGTTCTCAGTAGTTGGTAAGATGTTGGCAACCTTCCTCAGAGATGTTTGTCCATTGCATAAATTTGGGTTTTCCAAAACAGGTCCAGACATTAAAAAAAAAAAGGATTTCACCTGTAATAAATCAGTCTTAAAATGGTCTAAATTTTGAAAGAAGTGAAATTGAAAAAGATCACTTCACCTGAATAGAATCTGGTCTAAAATTGACTGAAATTAGAATGAAGTCTGGTACTATAGGTGTCTGTGTGGGGGCATTGATTTGAGTGGTCCAAAAAAGGCACTAACAGAAAACACAAACAGGATTTTACCAGAATAAAAGCACGTCTATAATTGGGTACGTCTGTTACTGTTTGGTAAATGAATATCAGCTTGCAATACTTGACATTCAGTGCTCCAGAAACCAGTTAGTTGTTACCCAAAAAGTGTCAGGACTTGATACTCGGCCCTGGTCAAGATTTGTTGGAGAAATACTACTAAGCTGTGGCATGTAGATGTTGATTGTTGGTATTCAGGGGCCCCAAGTAATATTCTCCAAATCAATATACCATCAGCAGGAGCAGCCTGGACCGCTGGAATAAAGCAAGCTGTCTCCATGGACTCATGCTGCTGATTGTGACCAACCATCTGCAGCCTCAACAGAAACAGAGAGTGATCAGACAAGGATACGTTTATCCATCTTCAGATTTGATGTATCTAAATAGCCAGAAATAAAAAGCAAAAATCCCTTGATTTTCGGTTTGTTGTCCTCTCGTATTTTTTTATTCTAGTGTTTTCTTGGTGTTTTCTTATTTGCACCATCACAGCTAAACAACAGTGAAAATCCATGACGGCTGACCTTGGGACTTTGGCTACAAAGACTAGCTTCAGGCAAAGGAAGATAACCTTTCTGACAGTGAAGGAGCCTGCTGTGAGAGAGTCTAGACAAACTGGAGCTGTGCCTGGCATTCCTTCTAAACTCCCTACACACCCACATAAGTAGTTATTTCATATACAGTAGGTACTGTTTATTTGATTTGTTTTATGCAGAATGTGTGGCGTTCTGTGTTCAGTGCGTTTATTGTTTCACAAAAACATTTCCCCATAGACACAGTTGTTTATAGGCTACACTACTTAGAAAGGTAAGAACAAATAAGTAAACCATTTATAAACACAGTCCACTTTTCAAATATGCTGTACATATTATTCCTCACTGTGGGATCATTTTTCAATATAAAGTCCTGCACCTCTATGGAAACAGTGCAACAATGACTAGAAGGAAAGACAACTCAGAAAGAAACTAGAAAATGAAAGCTGAGTTTCTTTGATTATTCATCCATCCATCCATTATCTGTACGCCGCTTAATCCTCTGCAGAGTCGCGGGGGGCTGGAGTCTATCCTAGCCGACTAGAAGGCAGGGTACACCCTGGACAGGTCACCAGTCAATCGCAGGGTCTTTGATTATTAATTTACAAAAATTTAAAAGACCTGGATTTAACATGTCCAACATTTTTACAAGTGCCCAAAGGTCTTACCAATACTGGACAAAATGGTGCCTTTACATGTTATAAATATTTTACAATTTCTATTTTTTTTTTCCATATGCACTATATTGCCAAAAGTATTGGCCCACCCCTCCAAATAATTGAATTCAGGTGTTCCAATCACTTCCACAGGTGTATAAATCCAGCCCCTAGACATGCAGACTGCTTCTACAGACATTAGTGAAAGAATGGGTCGCTCTCAGGAGCTCAGTGGATTCAAGCGTGGTACCATGATAGGTTTGGTACCTGTGCAATAAGTCCATTGGTGACATTTCCTCAATACTAAATATTCCACGGTCAACTGTGAGTGGTATTATAACAAAGTGGAAACAATTGGGAACAACAGCAACTCAGCCACCAAGTGGTAAGCCAAATAAAATCACAGAGTGGGGTCAGAGGATGCTGAGGAGCACAGTGGACAGAGTCAATAGCTCCAGACCTCCAGACTTGGTGTGGCCTTCAGATTAGCTCAAGAACAGTGGTAGAGAGCTTCATGGAATGGGTTTCTATGGCAGAGAGCTGCATCCAAGCCTTACATCACCAAGTGCAATGCAAAGTGTGGGATGCAGTGGTGTAAAGCACACCACCACTGGACTCTAGAGCAGTGGAGACGTGTTCTCTGGAGTGACCAATCACGCTTCTCTGTCTGGCAATCTGATGGACCAGTCTGGGTTTGGTGGTTGAAGGAGAACGGTACTTGCCTGACTGCATTGTGCCAAGTGTAAAGTTTGGTGGAGGGGGGATTATGGTGTGGGCTTGTTTTTCAGGGGTTGGGCTTGGCCCCTTAGTTCCAGTGAAAGGAACTCTCAATGGACCTTTTAAAAAGACTGTGGTGAAACATCTGGCCGACGGCTATCGTGACCACCAGTGACGGACACTGTAGCTTCACACTAGTGTGTTCCTCCCTATGTGTGTGACTGTATGTTTTCATGTTGCGTGTTGAGTTGTTGATGAATGTTGTGTCTGTGTGTTCTGCAGAGCAGGAACCTGCTGAAAATCAGTTTGTACTGAGTCAGGCCCGATTTTGTTTTAAAGTCTTTCCTGCCTAATAAATAAAATGAAATGAAATGAAATGAAAATGCTTCAGCAGACCAAGACATTTTGGACAATTTCATGCTCCCAACTTTGTGGGAACAGTTTGGGGATGGCCCCTTCTTGTTCCAACATGACTGCGCACCAGAGCACAAAGCAGGTCAATAAAGACATGGATGAGCCAGTTTGGTGTGGAGGAACTTGACTGGCCTGCACAGAGTCCTGACCTCATATTAAACCCTAAGGATTAAGAATGGGATGTCATTAAAGTTCATGTGTGTGTAAAGGCTGACGGGCCAATACTTTTAGCAATATAGTGTATGACAGAAAAGGAAGAATCATGACATTTTCTAGCTTTCTTCAGTTTTAAAATAATTCTTTCATAGTTGTCAATGGATCCAATTGTACAGAGCAAAGAAGAACTGCTAATAGGAAATTCGGCAAAGTTAATTATCAAAAATGAATAAACATTGCAGCACACTTAGTTTAATTATACTGATATTTGAGTTTAATTCCTGTTAAAATAGGGATTTTGGCCACCTTTGATTTTCAGGCACTTTTGCAACATATGAAGTGCCAAGTTGACCTGAGCTGGACCGGGCCAGTCTGGAGGGATGGATTTCCATTGCAACTTCAGTCAACTCCTAAAAAAATAAACCTGTTTTTACTGGTAAACACCTGTCAGATTGTAAATGGTAAATGGTCTGCACTTTTATAGCTCCTTTCTACCTTAGTGGTACTCAAAGCGCTTTACAATGTTTCCCATTCACCCATTCACACACCAATGGTGACAGACTTCCATGCAAGGTGCCTGCCTGCCATTGGGAGCAACTTCGGGTTTAGTGTCTTGTCCAAGGGCCGGGGATCGAACCGCCAACCTTGCGATCATCGGACAACCCGCTCTACCACCTGAGCCACAGCCGCCCTGATTGTGAAGGAACGACACAACAACAACACAACTTTCATTTGGTTTTCTTTTACTATAAACTCAAAATTACAATTTGTGTTTTTAAGCATGTGGTATAATCAACATTTAAAATATTCAAACGTTTTTCCCTTTCCGGCTGTGACGCTCATTTTTCTAACGTGATAAAGTCACCGCCAAAGTCTCCCAAATGTACCAACAACAAGCCCTTAGATAGTGTTCTTCTGGTGTACATACTGTATCGTAGTCCTCTAATTTTTGGCAATAGTAAATCCCACAAAAAGAAAAAGTACCGCTAGTCAGCTACCATTGATGCATCTCTGTACCAAAGGCAACATCAGCAAAAGTTCAAATCTGTACAGGAAAAACGTTATTTGGCAAAAGAAAAAAAGAAAAAAGATTCTCTGCAAATCCAACCTGCGATCGCTCTGCTAGACTCTCCTCTGATAAATAGTTCAAAAATATTGCCAGTTTTTTTTCTCTCTCCAAAAAAAACGAAACTACCTCGACACCCACGTACCAGACGATAAAAAAGATTAAGTGAAATGTAAATAAAGACTTTTTGCTTTTTTTTTTTGTACAACTTTCATCAGAATGAACCGTCGGTAATTTCAGTAATAAATTAATAACAAAAAAAAAGGATTCAATCATTGCACTTCAAGTCGCAACAGAAACAAGAGGGGAAAGAAAATCCACCCACACACACAAACTCCATTTTTACAAGTGCACTATGAGTTTGTTATATTCTTTAAAAAAAGTGTATAGAAAGAAAGACTACTGAAGAAAATCCCGCCTCGCTTGTGGTCTATCCGAGAGAGGAGTAAAGTTACCTGAAAGTGAGAGTGGAAAGTGTTTATTAACCCTCTGATGCTCCCTTTGTGTATTGCTCATATATTGTATAAGAATATAAGACATACTGACGTCCTCTCCGGCCTCGTTTGGCAGTCCATCCGTGGATTATAGTCTCGGTTATTATCATCAGCTCACAAAACCAAAAAAATATGAATCAGACTCAGAGCGGAGGAGTTCATTTGGCTGACTTTTATAAACATTAAAAAACAAAACAGAAGATGGGAGGGGGGGGGAAAGCCGAGCAGCCAGGCGACTGCAGAATGCACCGAAGTGGAAGCTGGAGAAGTCGTCTTTGATCATCAGATCTGTAGGAGCGAAGAGTTTCCAGAGTGGAGCGGAAGGGAAGGCTTCACTTGGCTGTAAACGATCCGGACGTAGCAAAGTGTGTGTACCGCCGATGCATAAAGTCGTGTGTAAACTCGTACACGTGTGCATGTGTTGGAGAGACGAAGCGAATTCAAGTCGTGTCTGGTGGCTGTGAGAGTGAACATGCAGTAAGAGATGCGGGTGTGTGTGTTCTGGCTGATGCTGCTGTCTGTGCGTAGCGCTGGACGTCGCTCTCTCTAGCTGCCCTCCAGCAGTTTGGCCAACGTGTCCCGCAGCTCGTTCAGCTCGAAGATCTTGCCGTCCAGCAGCTCCAGCAGGGAGCGAAGACTCTTGCGAAAGGCTTCTCTCTCCAGCTGGCTGCTCTCCAGACGCTGCTCCAGGTCGCTCAGCTGGGCCTCCAGCGTCTGGTTCCTCGACTCCGTGTCCTGAAGCAAACACAGAGTTCATCAGTAGTGAATAGTGAATAAAAAACACACTGAACTAGAGAAAATGCTAGATTCAGACTAGATTATGTGTTATTTCAGCATCATCTTTGCGACATGTGCAGGTGTGATGTGAATTAAGCCAAATGAGCTCAAACTCATCAGTCTACAGCCTCTTGATGCCACAAGAAAACATGCATGTTTCTTATTTCCTGTCTGTGTGATAGACCATAATTTACTCTGATTTAAGGGTTCTTGCATACACTGAGGTTTTTCTTTAAACCTTAATCACAAGACACAGAGTTCGCTGACATGAGGGCTTCACATGTGTACATCAACATGAGTGAGGAACAGGAGAGAAACAGTGAAAAGGAAGATTTGGTTGCAAAAAAAACAACAACAACACTGCTTCACAATCAATTTAATAATTAAAATCATCATTTTGGCTTCTCTGACTGAAATGCAAACTGATGTATAAATTGCTCTGCTCTTAGAAAACAGGATTTATCTTGGGGTAAAACTGCCTTATTTCACTGTTTTAAAAAGTCATTTTGGTCCCACACCTGTCTGCGTTGGGGAAGTGGAGACTAGTGTGCACAACCAGCTAACTAGCATCTGCCATGCATGTGAGGCATTTAGGTAACATTTGGAAATTTGCGCATTAATTGATAAACAGATGTTCAGCAAACGAAGCGTTTTGGGTTCAAAATTCAAATGATTCATTTTGAGTACAAAACCAGACACACATCCAAATAAAAAGTATTTTGGATGCCGTTGTCAGAGTTACACCGTATGTGTTATGTGCAGCTGCGGGTTTCTCTGTCTCTGTGGCCCTGTCTCCCTCCTCCTCCCTCTGTCTGTTGCACACCTGAGTGGAATCAGCACTCAGGTAGAGAGGAGGAGGAGGAGATAAGAGGGACAGAGTGTAGAGACAATGGGCAGCACACCACATGGCACAGCTCATGGGTAAAGAGGAGGTCTTCTACCTTCCTCCTTTTTCCTTTGCTTTTTCTTTCCTTCCCCAAGCAGCTTGTTCCTATGCCCGTTTAGGGGCTGGGGATCTTTGAGTTTTAATTCATATTAGTTTGGACTGGAGGTTACCGGCCGAGTGGTTATCGTTTTTGGTTTATTCTAGATTCATTTGTTAAGTAGCTTAGAGGGAGACGCTGGGAGCGACGGCCCACTGCGTGGTTGGCCCAGCGTCTTCCCTCCTTTTGTTTCTTTTGGCCGGGGTCTCCAGTCTACTTTTGTTCCGTATAGGTTTGTTTGGGAGTTGGTTTACTTTTGGGGTTTCTAAATAAAGCTGGTGGGTAAATTGGTACCTTCTGAGTTGGCGTCCTTATTTATATGCTGCGGCCTCTGCCCCTATCGAGTAGGAGGCCGTAACAGTATGAGAAAGGTTCCAAACAGTTTTTTTTTTTACTTTTTTAATCATTATTTTTCATACAGATGCACTCAACTACAAAACTCAACCTGGTACCAAAACCTTCCTAACAGATTTATGTAGTTTTTCATCCTGTTTATGGCAGAAAAACTAAATATTACAGTGTCAGTCCTAATTTAGAACCTAAAACAGTCAATTTAAAGTTGAACAGAAATAAACAAACTGGATATGAACTGTTGTTTTTTATTGGATTTTATTTACAATTAAATATTGGGAGTGGTGTCTTTGCAGCAACTTGGCGCCCCTTTTTGGACTTTGGCGGTTCTACATGGTGTCTGGGGTTTTCTCATTTTTAAATAGCATCATACAGGCTGTACATAGACTACATAGTACAGGTGAGTTCAGTGTGTAACTCACCTGTAGTTTCAGTGTGAGGGAGTCTTTTTGGGACTTGAACTCATTGGCACTCTCCACCTCTGCTTTAAGTCTCTCCAGCTCCTGGAGGAAATAACAGACAGAGGAACTATTAAGATGCAAACTGTATCAGTCAAACATTAATTCATGTACATAATTGATTTACAATTATGTACATGCATGTTTTCAGTTTTTCCACAGAGACCACCCCTTTCTTCCTTCCCTCCTCCTCCTACCTCCTCTTTGGCCTTCAAAGCCATCTCCAGCTCTTCTATTGTTTGGTTGAGCTCCGTCTTTTGAGACTTGATCGCTGTTGTTTGGCCGCTCACACACTCCAGCTCCGTCACCTGCAACACGACAACAACAAATCTGCATCCAGACCTGGTAGCTGGGAGGTTCAGGGTGTAGTTAACGTGAGCAGTGACTGAGTGATACCCGTTTGTGTAGCCGCTCAGCCTCCTCCTGATAGGCCGCCAGCTGCTGCTTCCACTGTTTGACGTTGGCTGTGGACTCGAGCAGAGCCGCCGTCAGTTTGGCGTTGTTCCCTTTAAGTGCTGCCAGCTCTGCCTCCCAGTGCTTATTGATGCTGGTTGAACTGGTGAAGACGAAGAGGTGAAGGAGACAGTTAGCAGAGAGGTTGCTGATCAATCTGTGCAGAGGGTTCACAAATTATATACACCGATCAGCCACGACGTTCTGACCACTGACAGGTGAAGTGAATAACATTGATCATATTGGTACTATGTGGTGTTCTGCTGGAAAACCTTGGATTTTAACATCCGTGTTGATGAGACTAAAGCCGCGTTTCCACCAACGGTACCTACTCGACTCTACCCTACAAAAGCGGGTGTTTCCACCAGAAAAAGTACCTGTTAAGCAGGTACCAGGTACCATGTTTTTTGGTCCCTACTCCCTCGGGGTTCCAAGAAAAAGTAGCCCGGTTGTATAACGTGACGTGGAAATTTCTGGACCGCTGATTGGTCCGAGACAACTGTCATCGGTGAGCAACTGTGTATGTAGTATGTAGTCCACATGCCGTTACCGAGCGAGCAAACTTTGAGAAACTACACTAATGTGTAAAACACCGCTTGTTCATACCGTGTTTCCACCGTGTCACCCACTGATTTTCCCACCGCTGGCACTTCCGCATATCCGCGACACAATTGTACCGGATTTCAGCGCAACAGTGTGTCTGTGTGCAAAACTTCCGTGTGTCCCAGGAGTCATTCCAATACATCTGCGATCGGACCAGGGACGTCCTGGCGAAAAAGGACACAAATTATTGCTTGTGTGTCCCTTTCCACCGCTGATCGCTGGTCACGATAACCCCACCCCCAGCCCCTGACATAGTT
>OMNN01099031.1:0-21428 GCA_900302755.1 Chromis chromis | reverse complement strand
AATTTATTAGCTTTGAGATGTACAGTTGCCATAAAAGCATACCGTAATTTATTTTACATTATCACATTATTACATTATGGGGAAAGTTCTGGCCACCACATCTGCTGGTATTTTACTGTAAGAATACAGTTTTTTTCAGCAGCTTAATGTCTTTTACACCGTCACTGTATTGAGGTTCTGTGTATTCAGTTATTCACCTTGTCTGCCTTTTGAGTATTGTGAGTTTTCTAAGTTCGCCATGTTTGTGTTAATAATATTTTTTATGGTTACTTAGATTTTTCCCCTCTGTTAGTTTTGAGTTTTGTAGGTTTTTGTAGTTTTTACATGTTTTTAAAATCAAGCTCGACTTTGAATTATATTGCAAATGGATTTAGCTAATAAAAAAGGTGCTAGACTATCATTAACACGTGACTCAGCGAAGGTAAAGGCGGTCAGACCGACTGTCACAACTGTCAGACCGACAGTCTTCCAGCCAAAATACTTGTGGGTTCGATTCCAGAAAGTATCCTTGTTTGTCTCTGGAACTTCTTCCATTAATACAGCTGTCTGCTCTATAGGAGGGGATTCATCATCAACCTCGTCATACAGCGATTTGTGCTGTGAATTTAAATGGTCAAGCATATTTGTAGTGGAAAAATCCACTGATTTTAAATTCAGATTGCAATTTGGATTTGTAGTTGGTATCCTCAGCCTCCTTATTAAAATGGTGTGTCTTGAGTCCAGGAGTTGTGCGAATGTTGGGCACACATGACTTATCTTTTTTATATGGTGCATGTGACTTGCCTCATCTTTGGCATCAGTTGACATCTCCTGTTCAATTTTCATTTCATCAGGTTCGACCCTGACTTCTTTGTCCATGAGATGATTGGTTTCCTCTTTGCTTAACAGTTTGGCTAGCTTCTGTCTCTCAGTCCTCTCATGATGGAACTCTCTGATCAAACACTGTAATTGTGGGTCGATTGCCTCTACTACGGTCCTTTGCTCCTTCTTATTCTCTCTTCCAAGAATGTTCCAGTTAGAAGGTCTCAGGAATGCCAAGTTCTGCATCATTAATTAGGTTGTTTTCCTAACTGAAGATGAAATGACTCAAATACTTCTGAGCTTTGCTAATAGCGCCATGCCTGTAAACCATCAAACACCCCTACATAAAAATTTTCTCTGTGAGTCATGACATCATCATGACATCATCATGTCATGATTTCTTTTAGGGTGCCCCCCTATGCCACCCCGGTAGGTCCGCCCATGTACAAGTTGTACTGGTGGTAGCAGTTCTATGTGTGTCAGTGCTGTACTCGGTCTCCGCCTCCTGCTTGATACGTTCCTGCTGACTGGAAGCACATGACCAGGCGTGTTTACACCTGCAGCCTCTGACTCCCATCGCTGAGCTCCACTGTGCTGCTGACAGGGACGCTGGTTGTGTAAACCGAAGTAAGAGTTGGTGAGTTTATTATTTCCTGGACGCTCCCTTATAGCTGGTGTGTTAGCCTCGTTAGCAGGGCTGTAGTTTTCCATTAATTAGCGGGCTAGCGTCTCTTCCGTAGCCGCAGCTGCTAGCTTAGCAGGCTAACAGTAGGTTAGCTCGCCGCAGCGGCATCACCTTCCAAGCAGGTTAAAGGTAAATATTAAATGACAACACCACCTACAAAAAGCTTAACTCCGTCTGTTTTACAAAGCTACCACCGCAAAGTGCGTTTGTCTTTAATGTCATCTTTTTATAGCCTCATTAACGTGTAAAGTGACTGAACGAGTTAGCTAGCTGGTTTTAGTGTGACATATGTGTTCTGTTTATCTAAACAGACCATTTGGATGAAAAGTCCATTAACTCACCATTAGTATTGTAGTGTTTGTTTTTGTGAAGCTTCCACACAGGTTAGTATCAACTGTAATTTAACTGTCACCTGGTTTGGTTGCTCTTATGTTAGTCTGTTAATGAATGAGCAGCAGTAGTCAAGTTTGTGTTTTAAAGGATTCTGTGCTTTACTGCTGAACATCTCCCTATTTAGACACACAGGGATATGATAAAATATGAGTGTGTGCTTTTTGATAGAGCTATATCCCCCAGATTATATACATATACAGCTGCTTTTATCTGAATCAAACTGTCATAACGTCCAAATACATTTAACTTTATGTCCTTGGTGATAGCAAAACCCTGTCTTTGTGAAAATGTGATATCTCTAGCCAAAGAAATGTTTGCAGTTTATAGCATAATCAGGCCTGACATTTAAGATGATTATATGCAGTAGTATATGTGTTTGGTATGTGTAATATAATTTACAGATCGGTTTTATGTGAAAAATCATGAAATGGTCTCTGTTGCAGTTATTCTATGGGTAACAATCTTTGAAATGAAACCCACATGAATGAAATCAAGTCATTTTCTTGCTTTAATAACATTTTAGTCAGTGTAGGAGCTATAATCACATTTTGGCAAGTAGAAATGTAGAAATGTCAAATGTTAATCATAGACTAAACAGCTGGATTGGTTATAATCCAGGATACAGAGCAGGTGAAATAAAAAATAAAATCTCCAGTCAGTTTTTGGCAGATAATCCTTTTTTTCACAACACTCTAGTTCGACACAGAGAAATGACAGATGAAAGGAAAGTCTAATAGCAAGGTGTTGGGTTACCGTGTACCAACAGAATAGCTCATTTTAAATAAGAAAATGGCATTCTGTTGAATCTTTATATGCTGCAAATATATATTATGTTATTTCTATATCCGCATCTTCTGCTCCTCAACTCAGGACAGCCTCCACCCATCAGAAGATTCATCCTTAGCCGCTGGCTCCAGGAAGCCAGCCCTGTTACTGTCCACCATGGACGAGACAGATGTGGAGCGTGAGTACCTTCTCTTTATGATTTTGCTCAAGTCATTTTCTGGTAATAACTTTTTTATTTTTTTGCACACAACAGTTGTCTCAAATGTTTTCTAGCCATTTATGTTTACTCAATTTCTCTCTTGTTTTTACATTTAAGCTCCCTATTTAGAAAATCTCTGTTTTCTGCTGTTTCCCCTCTAGAGGTGACCCTGGCTCTACTAGATGCAGCCAACGATAAAGACTCAGAGGTCCAGGAGCAAGTCAGAAAGTCAATGTTGACTCTGGGAAAACAGCAGCCAGACCGAGTATTAGCCATGTGTCAGGACTACCTCCTGAAACATCCTAAGGTAAAACCCCAGAATACACTCCTGTTATTATAGATTTAGTTTTGGCTACAAGACAGGGCAGCTATTAATACACACCATGATAACTGCTGCTGTTATCAATGCTCCAGCTGCATATTACCAAGCAGAGACCAAATAGGTCTTGTAGGCTCAGCGCATGACTACATGTACGTGTCAATATTTAACTATGTTTCCCCGCTTGGTGTTATTATTTTTGCGTCAAAAATACCATCAAGGCACCTCAGAACTACATAAAGTGCTTAGTCTTGTTGACTTTTCTTGCTGAACACATTCAAAGCGAAAGCTTGCTGTGAAGTCTTTCATCAATCCTTCCATAATTTCATTTCTCAAATACTGCCCTTTTATATAATTACATTAAGTAGGATTGCAGCAGACACTGAAAAAGTGGTACTTAAACGATGTACTTTTAGTAAAGACTCCAGTAACCCAAGCTAACAATAGTCTGCTGCTAATCTGTTAAACCTGGTCAGACTTTAAAAGGCCTCTCAGAGCCCCCGGCATGTGGTTTGCCAGCTTGTTATACTGCAGAAGTCAAGACATTCCTAATGGAGGTTCTAGAACAGGGGATCAAATTCCACAGTTGGTGTTCGAGCAACATGAATATTGATAAATGTGGTGATTATTACCTTCATTCACAGATGAACTCATTTCCAAAACACTGCCACTGACCTTCCCCTATTGTTTTTTTTTTATCAACAATCTAAAATCTCAAAATATTCATTTTGCTATTATATAAGGCAAAGTAAATGAAATCCTCATTTCTAAGATTCTGACATGTTTACATTTTGCGTGTAAAATGTAATAACAACTAAAATGGTTAATTAGAAAATCAGTTAGAAACTATCATACTTCTGAGCCCATAGAAAAGGTGCACTTATTTATATAGTTTGTTGCAGCTGCAGCATCTTATCATACGGCCACAGACCCTGTGATTATCACTTAGTGGCATCATTTCACTGAGGAAATGTCTTGGGAAACATCAGTGACACAGCACTTAAGAAGTCGTTTTTACTGACAGTTTCTGTGTTTGAAACCTCATCTTGTTATTTCTGTCCACCTTCACTTGTCTACTATTTTTTCCTCAACTTTTTGTTGTTGTTCTTCTCCTCCTTCTGTAGTTGGTTGTGAGCCACAGAGTTGTGATTCTTCAGACTATTGAGCTGATTGTCGGCTGCAGGATAGAGGAGATCAGCTCTCCCAGAATAAAGAGTATTATCTCCCTGGCTTCAGATGAGATGACGCGATCAAAGGTGAAATGTGTCATTCTAATTATTCAATGTCAAAGTACGTGCGACCTGTGTCTTAATATTCAGACAGTCTTTTCCTTACATTGTTTTTTTTGCTGTTCTATCTTCCTGGTTGACTCAGGACGTTATCCCTGACTGGCAGCAGGCGGCCAGTAATATCTTGGTTGCCGTGGGTAACAAGCACATCAATGACATCATGGAGGAGATACTAAGCAAGTTTCAACCAGGAGTTCTACCACACTTCTTTGTGGTCAAAACACTAGCTAACCTCTCCGATTCAAATGGTAAGAAACTATGTACAACACAAAGCAAAACACATGTGACTTAAGTAAGACCACAAACAGACCAGGAAGTTGGATCTTTGGCTCACAAAGCAGGCATTCAGCGGTTGTGGAAGAAAAACATGAACCTGTTAAACCTGCCCAGAAACAGCATTTACAGGTCAAAGATTTTGCAGAACTCCAGAATCTGTTTGCTTAGTAGCACTCGTTGTGCATCATCGATGAGTCAGAAGTTGTTTATTGCTGGTTCTGACAGCAGTAACAGTGTTTCAGAACTTCTGTCCTCATTAGTGTATTTATAATTGATTAGTAGTGGTTGTATCCAAGCCAAATTCCAGTTTCTGTGGTCAGCTGCCTTTGTTCACTCATATACTCTCAAATCTATTCTTAAATGGCAGCAATAGAATAAACTGTGTTAGCAGGCATGAACAAATAGATATCCTTTTTAATCTATGATATATACACTGACAGTGTTGGTTAGCAAGCACAGGAAGTGGACATAGTTAGTTAAAACACATTTTGCCATTGTCACCTTTATCTGTCTCACACATTTTGAAGTAGCTGTCCTTTACCTTTGCTAAATCACCATTACAGAGATAAATTTGTTTTGCATCTATTTTGATCCACACTCCCTGCCTTGTAGGGGAAGTTGTTGGTAATAAAATGCCATTAATTCTGTTCTCATTCTCTAGTTTATGGGATGGTACCCTTCCTGAATGCTATTCTTGGCACCATGTTGCCCATGCTGAACATGGCCAAACAGGATAACATGAAGTGGGTCTTTTCTTCTGGTAAGAACCGCCCAACATGTTTAGAAATTCTAATAATCCCTCAAAAGAATCAAGAACGTTTGTGAATGTTGCTGTGTTCAGATTTTGCCTGAACAAATAACATCCATTTCCTCTTTTTCTTTTCTATGTATTTTTTTTCATGTCATGTTTTTCTCTTTCCCTTTTCTCCTGTTTCCCTCTGTTGTGTTCCAGCTCTGTGTCATTTCAGTGAAAGCATCTTGGAGTACCTGGCCAACCTGGACAAGGCTCCAGATCCAACAGTCAGAAAAGACACATTCTCCAGTGAAATCTATGCTGCTTTTGACATACTCTTCAATAACTGGTTACAAAGCAGGGAGCCCAAGGTAAGATCACTGTAGGTCAATACTGAGGGTTAAGAATGAATGTTTGAAATACAGTGAATTATGAAACCTGCAAAGACAACCTACATTTGGCATCAAGTCACGTGTATAGGTAGTATTAAAGGAAGTTTCAGTAAGTAGGGAAGCTGAGGTATTCCATTTAAAGCTTGATATTTTGTGTTTTAGATACAAAGCATTGCAGCACACTGAAAAGTGACACCACAAATCATTTATTGTCATACATTAATCTTTCCAGGCAACGAGATCTACCAGAAAATCACAAAGCGGTATTTTTTTTTTATTATAGTTGGTTTTCCTAAAACTCATTAGAGATGATCAGGTTCTCAGACCTGAATGGGAAGATTGTCATTCTTGTTCTATAGAACATAATAATGGCTTCATGCAAATGCACTGTTAGAACACATCTGGTTTTGATTTTCTGTTCCCCAATTGAGTGAAACCACCTGGAAACCACTATCATCTCTGCCTTCTGCTCTGAAAGAGCCTGTGAAAGTACATTTTCTATGGGATCATAGTAGCTTAGTAACCACACAAGTTACTGTTTGTGGTTGAATTGAGTCTACGCTCAAACAGTGTTTACCGAGTCTAAAAATTCAACCACTGTGCTCTCGCCCTATATTACAGAAGGCAGGCAAATCATTACAGTTAATTATGGTTCATTGGAGCAATATTCATGGAAAGGAATTTTAATTAAATTAACTCCAAAAGATAGTGTGACAGAACATTTTCTGTAAACCCTTATGCATGTGTTCTGTAGTTCATTCCTCGTGTGTAGAAAAATGTAAAACTTTAAAAACGTGTTAAAGTGTATTTGCAGTTCCTTAAACAACTATGAGTTGTAATATCTTTTAAATTGATATTGGTGTTCCCCTTTTTATATCCTCCCTGACTACACATACATAGTTGATGTTAAAAGTTTGTGAATCTACATCAGATTATGTCTGTCATGTTTATCACCTCATCGCCGGTGTGTTTTCTAACTCTGTGGGTTTCAGTTGAGGCTGACTGTGGCTGAGGCAGTGGGCTCTATGTGCCACCTGATGGCCAGCGATAAACTGGAGGAGCAACTTCCCAAACTCATTCCTGCTTTCCTGTCCCTGTACAAGAAAAACAATGAACACTACATTATTAGCAAGGTGGGTTCAGGCTGCAGTAGACTGGAGTTAGTGACGGAGATAATTTGTGATTAACTTGCATTTAGTTGGAATGAATCTTTTGTTGAAGATGTGTTTTAGAAATGCTTGAGGTGTTTCAAACTTAATGTGACTTTAAGTATTCCATGTTCTTAATCTGAACAGAGTCTGTGCCAAGTCATAGATGCTTCTGTCAACATGGGCAGCAGAGTGCTGGAGACACAACTGGACAATCTACTCTTTGCATTGCATCAACAGGTATATTTTAAGTTGATAAAAAAAATGAATACTGCAGCTGTAACCTTGAGTGAACTGGGAGACTGATGTATGACACAGATATTTAAAAGACAAGACATTTATAATTTTCAGTGGTTCACAGTGAAATGCTAGACAAGTAGTTAAATTATATCCTTCATTATCAGAATTGATAGATTATATCACACATTGTTGTAGAAGGATCCGTTTTATTGTAACTCATGTAACTATGAGAAGAATCTGCTGCTCTAACACCAACTATAATCCATTCCTTGTATCTCAGTATTTCTATTTGATAAAACAGCTCACTATATTGAAACCACAATTGTGTAGCTAAATACGGGACTGGATTCTGTCTTTTGGTTGCTGATCTATATATTTTTTCTTGTAGTTGTGTCAAATGATAGTCAGAGAGTCACTGTAGTCAGATGTTTTCAAAACCTTGTGACTCAGCTGACACTTGGCTCGACGTTATGGCTGTTGCAAAATTTTACCACAAGTTCGTCAGTGATAAATGTGCGTATATGATTCATGTGCATTGCAGGGTTTCCTTGTGGGGACAAAGAACATTGCGCAGCAGTTTATAACTATTATATTATTTTCCTATGTCATTCCTACCATATTTCAATTATTCTTATTGTTACTACTTCATAGATTAAAAAAAACATGTTACAGGGAGCCAGTTTAGCTTAATTTGAATGTTCTACTATCTGATTGACTGTTGACAATATCCCTTTGTCTCCCTCAGGTGTCTGCCCCTGTTGATTACAGTAACCCTCCGACTGTCAAGAACCACAATGAGGTCCTACGCTGCTTCAGTTTGCTTGGTACAGATTTTTTTTTGTGTTTATTTCTGGATCAAATCAAATTTATTTATATAGCACGTTTAAAAACAACCCGAGTTGTATCTGTCTGTTGGTCATTGACTTGCTATGGCATTAAAATGTGCTATTTTCTGAAACAGTAATAGGAGAAGGTCTGTGTTGACCAAACAAAGTATTTGAACAATTAAATGTTATCTAACAGCACCAGGCCTCTCTATCTGTTTTAGTTCTATAGAGTCACAAGAACAGTAATAAGATCATGCACTAGTCTGCTAGAGTCAGTTTCCAACACAGGATAATCATATTACCTGGGACAGTTGGTCGGCTTCTCTCTCCCTCTCTCTTGTCTTGTTTGTCTTGCCTGTGTTTTGCTGTTGTTTTTAATGCCTCTGCACCAGCAAAAGCAAAACAGGAGCCATAATGTTTTTGGGTTTTCTGTAAATCCATCTGTCTGTCTGTTCATCTTGATGTATTTCTTAAAATATAGCACAAATGTTCACTTGGTCTCAGGAATGAACTGAATAAGTTTTGGAGGTCAAAGGTCAAAGTCAATGTGACCTCACAAAACAACCATAATCATTTATTTGTTGATTATAACATCATTTTACACAGATTTCTAAGCAGATGAAATGATAACATGATTAAGAGTTAGACATGTAAACTGCAATTTGACTTGCAAATAAATAAATGCAAGATTCAAATTTATTTTCTTACTTCCACTCCTCTTCCTCCAGCTAAAGCTTTCCCAGACCGGCTGGTTATGTTTGTTCTTCAGAAATTGGAGAACAGTAATGAGCGAAGTAGGATGGGCTCCCTGTCTGTGCTTCGTCACCTCATCAACTCTGCCAGTGAGGAAATACGATAACACACCCAAACATCACAGATTTTTGTATTTTGCTTTGCAAACTGGATTTTTAAATCTGTACTTTAATATCGGTGTTTGTTTATAGCTTCTTTGATGGAGAGCAAAAAGCTGCTGATTCTGGCCAGCATCCGGCAGCCAATGGCTGACCACAGCAACAAGGTAACACATGTATACCACAGATTTATGTTCAAGTCTCTGCATGACTATCTGCTGGTTCATAAATGTGGTTTTCACTTTTTCTTCCCCCTAAAGATATTAGTTGTTGAGATAATCATGTCATTGTTATGACATGTACCATGTCTGACTGTATTTCTGTGTCCCAGGTGAAGAAGCGAGTGGTTCAAGTGATCAGTGCTATGGCTCATCATGGCTACCTGGAGTTAGAGGGAGGAGAGCTACTGGTCAGATTCATAGTTCAGCATTGTGCTTTACCAGACACATACCAGGTACAACCTCTTTTGTGTTAATTACAAAATGTCTTCTTTTTAGCTCTGTGTGGAACTTATTTATGATCTCATAATTGTTTGTATATTCGTGAGTAGGCTTGTGTGATTATATGTATAGGTTACACAAGAAGATAATAATATTAATTGAGCAATATTTTCTGTTTCCAAAACTCACATGACACAATAATTCATCAGTTATGCAAGCAAGAACATACAACTGCATACTTTTGTACAGTACAAATACAGTACCAATAAACTTTAGTATTGTACATACATTAAGTCATTGCATTGTATGGAGTAAAAATGTATCTTTGTCTGTCTCCAGCGAGGTCAGAGGCCTACAGATCCAGAGGAGGTGACTAATGAGGCTCTGAGGATGATGTGTGACAACACTCTTCATCTCCTGACCACCACTGTTGGACGACTAGCTGATGTATGTACAGTGTCTGCTTGTCTACCTGTCTGTCTGCCTCTGTCTGATCTGTTAATGAATAATCATCTACAATCCATAATCATGTTCTTTTGTTCAGAGAAAATCTATAAACTACTAAAGTGTTGAGAAAGATTGTATTGCATGTAGGAAGCTTGACTGTCACCAATGTTTCCTTTATTTCAGCAGTTGAGGTTTATTGCATGTGTAAAATGGAGGAAGATTACTGAGATCCTTAACATATATATGTTGTTGTTCAAAGGTGCTCTGGCCCAAGCTGCTGTACTATCTGACCCCTTCACAGTACAGCAATGCCACGACTCCTCTCTGTAAGAGTCTCATAGTTCTGGGCAACAAGAAGAAGAATAACCAGGAGCCCAGCTTCAAAATAGACTTTTCACAGGAAGGTATGTGGAGTATTAATAGACATTATATTGATGTGACAATGTGACATTAATCTGCTATTGGTGGTTCATGTTGGAATGGGAGGTGCAATTGTGAAAAAAAAGCATTTAAATTAGTGATTTGTCTGTTCTGTGTAATCGGTTTTAAGCTACAAGTGTCTTTTCTTTACTCCTCCAGTCAACCTGTCATCTCCTCAGACACTAATGATCAGATTGCTGGTAAGTAAAGTCATATATTATTCAAACTGATTTTAACGTCGGCACCTGTGCTAAGAGCACAGGCTAAGCTGCATTTCCTTTTGCATATACAGCGTAGAATAAAACTATTAAACATTCAGTCTAATCACTGGCTGGAGCAACAGATTGTAATCAAATTTAATAAATGCAATTACATTTATTATGCCAAATAATCCTCAGTAACATATATGTAGTTGTTAAGTCAGATTTTCCCTATAATGATTCAGTCACAGTCTGAACTCCTATTACTGTAATATATGATGTATACACATATTTATAGCTGCTTCAACTGTATGTTCACCATAGAACAGAGACAAGAGTAACACAAAAATCCTTCTCACATACTGCTATTTTGCTGAAATGTAAGATTTTAACTCATGTCAGCCATGAACGGTATCTGTTTGCATGTGTTTATATCTTTATTTTGTTGTTGTTTTCTAGGTGAATTCAGCGTTTCCATTCAGCAGCAGAGGTCATGGAGCTCCATCACTTTCTCTCCTCCAAGTCCTCAGTGTCAACATTCACCCTAAAACAGAGATAGTCTGGGACAAAGAGATACCTCCTCTGCTTTCATTACTAGAAGGTACGGAAATATGGATTTATTTATATTAAGTAATGATTTTTGAGAGGCCTAGCTTTTTAGTGAGTTGATACCTAAGTGTGCATTTTAGGGTGCCGGTTCGTATACAGTGGTTTTCTTTGACTGTATGTTGTTGTTAACAGAGTCAACGGCAGAGAGTTTGGATAAGAAGCAGTGGGATGAGAAGCTACTGAAGGTGTGCTTTTCTTTGTTTGAATAGGATTTTATCAATATGTATCTATAATATGATAATTTCTGTTTATGTGTGAAGATACTGAATGATGTTCACAAGCATTATTAAGCAACTTAGGCAGCTTTTATTTTATACATCTGCTTTGTTTGTCCTTCATTAAGATGGAAATACTGAAATTTGACTTGATTCTGTGAAATGTCATTCTAAATGTGGTAAAATTGTCCCCAGCTATTGTCTAAAACTCTGGCAGCGATTGATGATGACAAGTGGACGTGTCAGCTGGCAGCTGAGTCAACACGATACCTCTCTACATATAACAGCTTCTTAGAGGAAAAGGTAGAGGCTTTATTAATAATAATAATTTAACTTTTATTTATCCCCTTGGGGAAATTCAAATTCTGCATTTAACCCATCCTACAAGTAGCAGGAGCAGTGGGCTGCCGCGGTGCAGCGCCCGGGGAGCAGTCAGGGATTAAGGGCCTTGCTCAAGGGCCCAACAGTGGCCGCAGTGAGATTCGATCCCCTGACCTTCTGATCAGTAGTCAGGGGCTTAACCTGTTTCACCACCACTGCCCCTAAATGTTATTATCAGTAACACTTTTATTTCACCCACCAATTGAGTGTCCCCCCACAGCAAGCCTAACTTAGAGCTTCATGCAAGCCATATTTAAACTGACAAAGCTGATACTGGTTCCAAGTGGAATCATTAGACAGAGCCAACCCACTGTGCATGCAGAAAAGTGAATCCTTAAACACAACTGCACCCAAGGAATCAAATTTAGAGTTGTAGGTGTTTACTTAGCAACAACAAGCAAAAACCTTGAAAATGGTTGTAAATTGGTACTTATGATGACCTGGAAGTCATTTCATAACACCCTAAGGCTGGGCTCGTCCTACTGGAGTTCCAGTTTGACCCTGTTTCACTCCTCCTGACAATTGGAGAGGAAATCTGGTCTGACCCGATGTTTGGCTACAATTTTATGGTAACGTGAGGGGTTCACAGATCTAGTCTTCAACCTCCTGAACTGCTCGCCGACTCATCAGGGCCCTGATTAATATAAACATTTTTTATATTCTCAAGATATAATGTAATGTTTATCATGCCACCACCCGGAGCAGCGGACACTGTTGCCAAGCTGCTGCTAAATATTCCAGTCCTTGAGGGCCCCTAATGTTAGCTACTAACCTACAGTTCTTGCTGAAGAATAAACAACCCTACCATTTCTCATCTGGCCTCGCTAAGCCTTCTGATTTAGCCTGGCGAGGCACGAATGAAATTACCGTAATGACACCATATTGTCTGTAAAGCGCAACGCCTCAGCTTTTAGAAACCGTTGGATTTTTTTCCGATAGCACAAACCGTGACAAATTTCAGTATTCCAAAGTGCGCTTACCCAAACGTGTCGCCGTTGACGCATTAGGACTTAAAGGGTTAACATGATAGTAAGATGTTCTCTTTATTACAGGATTGGGAGAGAAAGCACAAGCAGGTGGTGACTGTATACCGCTCCCATTTACTGGCAGCTGTACAGGTCAGTTGAGCACACATTTACAAAAAATCAAGATTAAAGATGACATTTTATTGAGGATATATATATATATATATATATGTATACTGCATATCTGTTTCTTCTGCTTCATAATTAGTTATTTTGATAGCTCCGAGTTGCACCACAGCAATTTGTGTAGCAGTAGACCACCTACCAACACTGTTATCTTGACTGTTTTGTGAGTTTTGGAGCATAGATCTGCTCAGTGGGTGTATTTTCTGAAACAACAACTAAGAGTCTGGACTGTGAATGGCACTGGCTGTTTTGAATTTGCCCCCCTTTGTGATGCAGACAATGAAGATCTGTCCACCATCTCCTCTTACCAGACAAAGTGGATGAAATTTCAGGAGCGTGCAGAGAAAAGGGGCTCAGCTCAGTCCTGTTCTATCAGTTTTATCATATTTCACCACTAAGGTTTAAACATTTGGAGGGGCAGTGGTGGCCTAGTGGTTTGTGAAGCGAACTTGTAATCGGTGGGTCGCTGGTTCGAGTCCCCGGACTGGCAAGAGGTTGAGGTGGGAAAGTGAGAGCGACTGCTTGTCCCAGTCACCACCACTGTGGGCCCTTGAGCAAGGCCCTTAACCCCTGACTGCTCCCCGGGTGCTGCACCGTGGCAGCCCACTACTCCTAGTATGTATAGTTAAGGTTAACTTTGAATAGGATGAATGCAGAGAAGGAAGGAACCCAAGGGGATCAATAAAGGTTAGATTATTTGCATGAAATTTTTAAACTTGGTTGCTTAGTTGCACATGTTTTGTTCTTGAAGCTTCCAGGCATTTCTAAAAATGGTTCTAATGGCTAGTTAGTGGATAATGTCTCTTTTCTGGTACATTTAGCATTGGCCAGTGTGGCAGGCAAGTGAAAAACTGACTTGTGCGTGGCTTGCATGCACAGGAGAGGAGAAAGAATAGCATTTCATGACTGCCCTATTGCTTGACAGAAAATGATATGCAGCAGGGTGCACAAGGCAACTTATCTAGTTTTCACACCTTGGAAGAGATTTCTATCACATTTAATAAGCTCATTATATGATTTGCATGAGGTTATTGCAAGGTAGCTCATATAGAAAACCATCAAATAAGCACAAAAGAGTAAAAAGTGGCATATTTTCCTCTGAAATGTTGTGGAGTACAAGTATAAAGTAGCAGTAAATGGAAAAACAAGTACGTAAATTTACATTTTGGAATGTAATTATGTGCTGTAACATGTCAATTTAAAGATTTATTTTTGGGCTTTTTATACCTTCATTAGAGAGGACAGTGGATAGAGTTAGAAACGGGAGAGTGGGGCGCACAAATTAGCCTATCCGTTATGTCGTGCGCCCCATGTGCAGAGTCGTAGCGGACGTGCCGGGTTTGAGTCCGACCTCGGCCATTTGCCGCATGTCCTTCCCCACTCTCCTGTTTCTTTTCTTTCTTTCTTTTTAAGTTTATTTTTGGCTGTTCACCTTTATTCAATAGGACAGTGGATAGAGTTGGAAACAAGAGAGAGTGGGGAAGGACATGCGGTAAATGCCTGAGGTCGGACTTGAACCCAGGTCAGCCGCTATGTCTCTGCATGTGGGTCACATGACATAACCATTAGGCTATCGGGGTGCCCCACTCTCCTGTTTCTAACTCTATCCACTGTCCTCTCTAATGAAGGTATAAAAAGCCCAAAATTAAATCTTTAAATTTACTTGTACAGCACATAATTACATTCCAGCAGTGGTTATGGGTATTGGGCCCATGTTCATACAAGTAGAATTAGAATATGGATACATCATTTTCTGTCTTTTTCCCAACAGGGTCGTATGGATGAAGAGGTGCAGCGTTTGCTTCTCCAGATCCTAAGAATGACACAGCAGTGACACTGAACTTCATCTGCAAGTTTCTCCCTCCGTCTTCAGCATTATGGAGCTGCTCCAACACAGCAGCCTGCGGGACCAGTATGGTAAAGTCTAAAAAGCCAAATACAACTGATCTGTGGTCGGACATACAGTAGCTGCATGCGTACGATATAGTAACCTAAACAACAGCCTTAAGGCTCGACCGAGAACCAAACAGTGAAACAACAGAACGTGGAGTGCCTTCATTATCTGTCAGGGGTTTGTGATAGCAGGATGTGAATGTGGATGCAGAGTGGTTATTTAGAATGAATTGTGTGAAAAAGCCTATTGATTTTATATGATATTGTTATAATAAAAAGAAAAAATAAGTGCTCAGCTGTTGGTGCTGTTCTTTTTAACTCTCTTCATAGCAAAGGAGGGAACACAGAATAGACCCTCGCATCTATTTTGGGGCGATAGAAATCTGAAGTCTTAATTTGGCTGACGCATGTGTGCATGGAAAGTTGGACAGCTGGGCATAGCTGTGGATCTGCTACATTAGAGGACGCATATTTAAAGGTCCCATATGGTGAAAATCCATTTGTATTGTGGTTTGCGGTTGGAAGTATAAAATAAAAGCTGTTACGATACAAAGACGTTCACTTCTGCCATTTCCTGAAGTCCCTCCATAACTAGTTAGCCTCCCACAAGCCAGTAAGAATTTGACCCAAGTGCTATGTAACACCTAACTAACCAATAGTCATCCAGCAACTGGGGAAATGACCCATGTTTGCAGTATTTTGAGCTAAAAAACAACTGTGGGACTTGAAAAGCAGCACAATATGGGACCTTTAAGACTCACAAATGACAAAACACTACTTGAATTGTACCCTATTTTAATTAATTTTATTGACAAAAAGCCATAACTGTTAATCACAGAAGTAAAGATCCAAGAAATTCCTGAGAAAGCAAAACGGGAGATCTATATAAAATGAAAAATTGCATTAATCATTCAGCCTCGACCAAAAGCCTTAGTTAGCCTCATCTCTGTGCATTCGTGAGGCTGACGCTAAGAACAGTGGAGGGCCTGATTAAATATACGATGCTGAGGACAGAAAGAAAAGCCAACCACCTAAAAAGTAAGTTCTAGGAGTATTACATTGGCAAAATGGGGTAGGAAACTTCATCCAAGGAGCAGACACGCACACAATTCATTGAAATTTATAGACTCAGACGTGGACAAATCGATAAAGTGATGCATTTCCCTGAGCCGGGACAAATAAAGGATTTCATTTCAAGTCCAGATCTCTACTTCGAGGTCAATCGCTGCAGAGGATGGCTAAATTATGGCTGACTTGTAAGAAAAAACAGAATCTTTAGGGGGATTCTTCTGAGGGACCCACACAAGACAACAATCAAGACCACTATAGGACAGTATTAAACATTATTCACCCCAAAACAAGAGCAGCTTACGTTACTGTTCACAAGTAAAAGAGCTTAATCATCCTGAAGTTTGTTCATTTATTCATTGGCATGGCAAGAAAACTAGTCTTTTGCAAAGAGGAGCATGAATGCACATTATATACACTCTGACACAAATGCCTGCCAGTGTAGTTATTAAGGCACTGAAGTTGGAGGGGCTGAGGAGAAACAGGCGTGGATATACGTGAAAGCAGAGTTGTTTTGTAAAACCCAGGATTTACCAGTAATGTTCACAGGCTTATACAACACATAACCTCACCAAATTATGAACAGCCCTTACAAACACAACACAAATGACTGATATGAATGATAAATGTGATGAAACTGGTCACCTTCAAGAGGACGTATGTAATTCCACTGGACTGTCTATATGAAGATACAGCATGAGTCTTTTTTTTTATGGGAGAAACAAAAAAAGGCGGGAAAATGTGGCTCTTTTATAAACCGTGTTCATTGTGTCTTCTTTGTGCCTTCTCAGATACTGCAGGACCTGTGAGAAACAGTCTTTACATTCCAATGACACGTCTGTATTTGACTCTCGTGCTCATTTCTCGCATTTAGACAGAAATGAGCGACTGAATATGCAACCTGCACCAGAAAAATCAGGGACAGTTTTGTTCTGGCGATGTCCGGTATTGGTTGAATAATGCAAGTCGTAGATTACTGGAAGCACTTTCAGTGTTACAGGCTTTGTAGGGCATTTCTTCACTGTGCATCAGATCCATTTGTGATTTCCTGAGGTTGGGGTCCTCCTTAAACAGTTTCATTTATGACATCGGTTGGGGGATCATCCAACTGTGGATTTTGGTTGGTTCGTTAGCTTAATAGCTGCATGCTGAGGAGTTTATGACAGATGAGGGATATTTTGGTTTATCCTGGGAGCCAACAGGCAGAAGAAAGCTACAAGGAGATGTGAGATACTTCCACATCCTTAGCAGAATTGTCCACGGAAAGAAAGTATCAGTGTTATCCTTTCCTCTGTATGAATGATCATTCCAGAAAAATTTGTTCTAGAGTCAGTTTTTAAGGTTTGCACGGGCACATAAGAATTCAGCTCTGGAATATGGTAGAGAAAGAAGGATAATTAGTTACTGAACAGCCCCCATGAGGTAAACAACAACCCGCTATGTTACAGTGAAAACAGACATTTTTACATGAACTTTATGATGCACTCCTGTCCTAATATCTGCATTTTAATCAATAAATAAGTCTAGGTATCTTGTACATACGTCTTAGTACAACATATACTGCATGCTTACCATCCCATGCGGTTCTAGGTAACTCACAGTTTTCTCCTGACCACCTGTTTGAGATGAAGCTCACTTTCTGCTGCCACAATAGGCAGCTCATTCTTCAGATGGTACGAGATGAGGTGGCTTATGCTCTCAAATAACATGTCTTTGGTCCGGACCTTTATGGAGGAAAACAAGAGTTAAGATAAGATTAAATAATCTTTTATTAATCCAACAACGGAGAAGTTTGCAATGTTACAGTAGCAAAGTGGTTAGTGCAAAAAATATAGGAAAATCCGTAAAAAAATAAAATAAAATAAAAAATATACATAATTACTGTTGATATTGTACAGATTCTGTAGAAATTCAGATATTGCGCAGATTTTTTTGAATGTACAAAATAACAGTATTGCACAGGGTGATTCTATATGTAGAAAGCCACTCTTCCATGAGTAGAAAATGGTGATATTAAAAAAATGCTATTATACAGATTTGCACAGATTCTATTAATATTGCATATATTCTATTGATATTACTTAGATTTTTCTATACATAGGCACTGTATATAATCAGGTTGACCTTTACAACAATTCAAAAGTTGTTCTGAAGACCCATAATGTGGGGCTACTTCTGCTGTCTAGAAGTAGCCCCACATCATGATGCTGCCACCACCATGCTTTACAGTGGGGATGGTGTGCTTGTGATGATTTGCAGTGTTTGGTGTCCGTCGAACATAGTGTCTAGTCTGATGGCCAAAAAGCTCAATTTTGGCCTCATCAGACTAAAGAACGTTCTTCTGGTGAACTTTAGAGTTTCTCACATGCCTTCTGGAAAACTTTTTCCTTGTATACATCCCCTGACTTTTCACTATTTTTGCATCACAGGTTTTATCTGAGCTAATATGAGCTTTAATGGATGGTGAACATATTTTTGGGGGAGGCTACATGCAGACAGACTCACCACTCCCTCGGGGTCCACTAGCAGTAGGTGTTTGGGCAGACCACAGTGCATACCAGTTAGCACATACTGCCCCGGGTTGGTGGTGCTCTCCCGGACGAGAAAATCTCCGTCTCGGACCAGGAGTTTCTCAGCATCTCGCCGGCTCATCCGGCTGTGGTACCAGGTCTCCCTGCGGAGCTGCTCCTCATTCGGGGCCACGGGGGCCCTGCGTCGCGGAGGGCTGGGCCACTGGTCCTCCAACACCCGAACACCTCCAGCCTGAGCACCAGAACCTCCAGATATATTTGATCCAACGGCTCCACCGCAGGCCTCATGGAGCTTTAAGGCATCCTCAAACGGCCCTATAGGAATGATGGTGTTTTACAATTACAGATGTGGTCATTCAGCAGTATTTTTCAGATAATAAATTGAGGTTATTCTCATATCTGTCAGCACATGTCATACTAAATCTCAGGACTTACTCATGTCAAACAGGTCCTTTTTGGGACTGTCAGGTGCCCTGTGTCCTCTGTGTCCATCAGAACCTTGAGTGAGTGATTCCAGGTTTTCCAGACTCTGGGTGTTAACATACTGATGCTCCTCATAGTCCTTGCTGGCAGGTGGTTGGCCATCAGCACAAAGGTAACCATCTGATGTCAGAGAAAGACAGGGGCACAAATAACATTTCTGACTTTTAGTTACATGGATTTCTGTCTATATTGTTTTTATGTGTAGTCATATGCATGTGTATACAGTGCCTATAAAAAGTATTCACCCCTCTTGGAAGTTTTCCTTTTTTTATTGCTCTTCAAAACTGAATCATGGTTGTCCACCAGGATTTCTCTATACTTTGCTGCCTTCATTTTACCCTGTACTTTTACAAGTCTCTCAAAACCTGTTGCTGAGAAGCATCCTAAATCATGATGCTGCCACCACCATGCTTCACAGTGGAAATGGTGTGTTTGATGATGCGCAGTGTTTAGTATCCGCCAAACACAGTGTCTACTCTGATGGCCAAAAAGCTTCATTTTGGTCTCATCAGACCAAAGAACCTTCTTCTGGTGGACTTCAGAGTTTCTCACATGCCTTCGGGCAAATGTTTTTCTTGTATCCATCTACTGACTTATGCTTTTCAATAACCTTTTTAAAGAGTTGCTTGGAGTGTCGTTTTGCCTTCATGGTGTAGTTCTATCCAGGAGTACTGATTCACCAGTGACTGGACCTTCCAGATACAGGTGTCTTTATACTACAGTTACTTTAGACACATTCACTGCACTCAAATCTCAATTTTACTAACTGTATGACCTCTAGCACCAATTTTGTGTTGAAAAAGTTGAGTGACTTTAAAGGGGGTGAGTACTTATGCAGTCACTTATTTTATATTTTTAATTCAAAGAAAATTGACCATGATTAAATGTTGAAAAGATATGAAAGGTGAAAAATGACAAAGGGGTTGAATGCTTTTTATAGGCACCGTATATACGTTAAAACACTTTTATGTGTCATATTACATGATACATATAAGTAAAGTCTGACTAACTGGTTGGAAGGTTGGGTAAAGTGGTACTAAATGAAACAACTGGTTGTCACCAGTATATTCATATCTCACTGGATTGATACTTCATTGTTAAACAGCTTTTTCAGTTGCATAAAATAACATAATCAACAGTACAGGGTCAAACTAGTAACTTCATCATCCCAGAGTGCTAAAAATGTAAATAGAATGTCTTATATACGTGGGTAAAAAGAAAACATGTGATAGTTCAATTTTATTTTTTTTAACTGGGTTTTCCACTCTAATTAAAGATGACACACAATGAACCAAGTGGAAATTCTTTAATCTAGACAGATATCCTGGTAAAACATCCCAGGAATCCTTATTCAATTAATGTGATCCTAAATAGAGTCCAAACACTGAGCTTCTGTCTGTGCTTGTGGGTAAAATGTCATCGAGGCCACAAAGCGCAGCAATGACCAGACTTGTAAGCCAACAGAACAGAAAAACATCTTCCATGTGCAAATTTAACCACAGATTTATAAACACAAACATCTGACAAACCCATGGAACAAACTCTAAACTCTAAAACTGGGCTGATGTTTTACCTTATTAGGCGAATAAAGATAATTGTGTTAGTTTAATTACTTCCTACATTGATCATGGGAAATGTTGCCCTACTTTAAGGTAATGCTATCTTCTCAAGTAACTTTGTGGCATTTCATTGTGATAAACTGGTGTAAAAGGTCATTTTTTAAAGCTGTTATAGCTCCTTACTGCCACTGGGAGTCTCACCTGAGCTGCAAGTCGTCTCAGTGTCCCAGTGAAGCTCATAACACAGCTGACCAGGGGGGTAAGAAGCTTGATCCCTCCTAGCTGGAGATCCCATCTGCTAACACACAGCCACAGCAGAAGAACACGTCCTAAATACATTTGTGTCTCTATACCTGAACAGTTGAATCTCCACTCTTGTACCTGCATAATGTAGTTTGGAAGCACTCTGATGTAACATTAGCACACAGCATGTCACCATATTGTGAACAAGCTGCCAGGAGAAGCCTGATGGTTCCTTTCACCTGATAGGCAACAGCTCTTCACGTAATCATATCTGTCTTTGGCAATTATGGTGCAGGCGCGTCAGGGAGACATTTACGGAGGTTTATTTTCATGCTCCTGTGCATTAATGACGTGTAAACAATACGGGGAAGGAGCAGCAAAACAGATCAGTCACCAGTTTATGAGGGAGATGTCAGAGGGTTTAGGCTGAGTCTGGATGTCATTCTGGAATAAATGTTGATCACAGAGTACCTGATAATGACCAGATGTTTCAATTACATCTGTGATAACATTATATTGTAAGGTTAAATATTTTAGGCAGTGCTGGCAATACCAGAGGAGATTAGGCTGGAGAAAGAAGACCATACTGCTATGAATGCAATGTGAAAATGTCTTATTACAAATTCTGCATTCTAAACCCCATGTAAGTAAAAATACAGAAATAGTATTTGCACTATATTCTTAAAGCATCAAAAGTAAAAGGTCTAGTTGTGCGGTAAAATGTCCATTGTACTACTGTGATTTACATGACCGGACTGTTTATAATTATGTACCAATGCATCAGCGGCACAATAATGTTTAATCAGATTGAGCTATTTTTTTCTACTTCATATACAGGTAGCTTTTTTT
>OMNN01099028.1:0-11513 GCA_900302755.1 Chromis chromis | reverse complement strand
CCTTATTCTACATGTCTCATTTTCAAATTCAATAAAAAGAAATCATTTGTACCAACATCATCCTCTGAAAGACAAAACAATCTGCACTCTTCAGCACAACCGAAAAACTAAATGACTCAGCTGCAACCTGCAACATGACAACAATTCAGCAACTTTGTGTCCTTCCTCGGCATCCTGACTAAAAAAACCCTTATTGTTTATCTGGTTATTTCTGATGATTTTTATTTAATGTGAAGGTTTATAGTGCTTGAAATGTCCTATATTGTTGTTTGCTTATATACTATGTATTTCTCTGTTTTCCTTGTCTGTTAAAATTTTGAATTCTGCAATCTTTGTCTTTAAGCTCCGCCCAGTCATGTGACCTCTCCCTATATATAGGAGGATACATATGGGCGGCCATCTTATATCAGCCCTGATGAAGGCCCACAGGCCCCAACGCGTCAGCTATAGTTTTTAACTTGTTTGGCCATGCTGAAATAAAGGCTTTTTAATTTCAGCCCTTCTCTGAGTGCCTCAGTTCCTATGTAACTATATAACAGTCCTTTTTATGGCAGATTATGAATGAGGACATCTTTACCTGAAACAGTAGAAATTGCACTGCCTTGGACACCATCATTAAAGCGTGACATTTCACAAATCCAAACAAAACAACAGCCTTTGATAAATGACTCTTTTCCTCTGTGGTTGAGTGCAATGTTTTTCACTTTCATTGATTAAAATGCATCCCATCCCCCTGTGCAAAATGTCTTTTTTGTGCACATAAAAAGGTGTCAAAAATGGTGTGAAGAACGAAAATAAAAGAACTTGAGATAAATGTTCAAATCCTGCGTTCTCTCTCAATCGCAGGGTGAAGTGGCTGTGATGGATACAGTTTATAGAAACTGTGGGATGCAGCTGTGCCCTGCATCCCCGGAGGTTTCAAATGTTTCTTAACCATTCCTCAAGCCATTGATAATACTAATAACACCTTCAGACACCAGTGGACCTCGACAGGCAGCTTTAGATCCCTGATGCTGCTACACTGACATAGCTGGGATCCTAACATCAGACATATCAAAGCAGTTAATAATGCTGGTGATCATAGAGAGGCAGAGGGCCAGGTGTAAGTTATAGTAGTGTCAGAGGCACAGAGGGAGAGGCCACAATTAGGCCCAAATTATTTTCCTTTATAGTGATTTTTTATTGGACCAACAGGTTTCTTCTGGCTGGAAATGAAAGAAACAAGACAAAAGAGGGGACGACATTGTTTTGTTGAGGTTTTTTTTTACATTTTATTATAAGATTTAATGCCCAGAATGACTCTGTAATTAATGACAAAACCTGTATTTGCCACCAAGTCAGTGAAAAGTTCTTATAACTGTCAACCAGCTTTCAGTATGTTTCCACTGGGGTTTTGTTCCACTCCTCTTGCCATAACTCTGGTCCACAGATTCTTGATGGGTTTTAGGTCTGGACTCTGGCTGGGTTACTCCATGGTAATATTTTTTTCTGTTAACCATTTCTTCACCACTCTGGCTGTATGGTTCAGATTCAGATTATTTCTTGGTAGAAGGTCCAGTGCTTCTCAAGGTCAAGTTTTTATCTGCAGACTGCCTGATGTTTTTATTCACAGTCTTAATTTAATCCTCTTTATTAAGGTCGCCCCGCTGCTAAATACACCCCTAAAGCATCACATTCCCAATAACATATTTGCTCCAGCATCACTGTGTGGCACGGCAGCTGCTCTGCTGCAAAGGGGAAAGCTCTGCAGAGGGTGGTGAAGGCTGCACAGAGGATTGTGGGGAGCAGCCTACCCACCACCACCACAGACATTTACAGCAGTAGATGCAGGAAGACGGCCGCCTGCATCATGAAGGACTCCACCCACCCTGCACACTCACTCTTTGCCACCAGACCAGAGGAACAGCTTCTTTACAGTCTAACAGTGAGACTGTTGAACTCTGGTGGTGGTCTGTAGCTTCCTCCTATCACCCACCAACCTGTAATTACAGACACTTTTTTTAATCTACCTCATAGCACAGCTTTGCACACATGCATATTTATCTGTTTACCACCGGTAAACACTTGTATGAATTGTATATATTGTTTGTATTGCTTGTAATTCACTTATCTTTCTTTCTTTTTCTTATTTTTATATATTTATTATTATCTTTGGACTTATAACCAGGACCCGAGTGCCAATTTCGTGCCATCTCATGTGAACACGTGTGCTGGTATGACAATAAAGAACCTTGAACCATTGAATCGAGTTCTTGGGATTGAGAGCTTCTCCATGTCTCTGGTCCAAACAACTCAATTTTTGTCTTAAAATTGATGGTCAAAACCTTTCTTCTTTGTTCAGCTGAGATTTGTGTGCCTGTCTTGGAGAAGTGGAGTCCATCTACCGTATAGATAAGTTTTGCTCAGTGTCTGATTGAGATGTTGGTACCAGAGTGTCTCAGATTCATCAGGACTGTCCTGGCAGTGATCGTTGGATTCTTCTCACACTACGACTTTCGCCAGCACAGATTGCTGTGACTTTTGGCCTCCTACCACACCCTTAGAGAGTTTCCACAGAGTGAAACTCCTTGTACTTTATGATTATGCTTTGGACTGCGGCCACTGGTACTTGAAAACAAGGACTTTATAGCCTTTCTCCATTTTGTGAGCAGCAATTCTCTCAGTAATGGAACAGGGCTATTTTGAACGCTATAGCTGCATTTTCTCAACAAAAAAAAAAGGGGATACTTTCAAGGGGTTTGAATAATTTTGGATATGGCACTTTTGGTAAACTTTTTTTTTTTTTTAAATAATCATTAACATCTCTACTCCAGTGTCCTACCATCTTTTGTCACTTGTTTATGTTAATTCTAGCCAGAAGAAACCCATTGGTCCAAGAAAAATTCACAGTGAATCTAATTTTGCATGGGTATGAATATTTTGGGGTTTAACTGTACATATGAAGGTGAGATGTGGAGGTTTTGCTGGCTCCTGCAGAGCACTCACATTACTATGCATCGTGAGGGCTGCAAAGAGTTGAGCCATCAGGTCCAGACAGCTAAGGAGCCTCCAGATAGCTTCGGATCAGAGGGAGCGCTCTGAGAGGTAGCGTTACTTGGACATTGGCCATGGCCTGATCCTTCCTAATGATGATGGCTGTACTGCATGTGTACCATAATAATTATTGATGCTGAGACTAATTACGATAGAGTGATATCAGTGCGGTCTGACTAATTGACTATTTGTGCCATTCTTGGTTGGGAAGTTGGCCCATCTAGCAGATTTCAGCTCCAGTCAGTTATTTTCGTCTCACCTCATCTAAGGTGAGGAAAAATGAATCTCACAAAGCTTACTGTTATGACAGAAAGGAGTCATCAGAGGTTGGCACAATCCAGAAGTGCTGTTATACAAGGGATCACATTTTCAAGGCTGTGGAAAGAGAAGAAATATACTAGTTTCGTCAGACTTGAGGACTGATGTGTTTCATGAATGCATATATATATATAATTTTAAATCAGATTTCAGTGAGATGTCTGACAATGTATTGCTATCACAAAAGGCTCTGTGTGTATGTGTGCACATGGTTTGAAATGTGGAAATCAGGCTGGCAGAGGAAGCACTGGATTCAGATGGCTTAACACAAGAAATGAGCCAGGTTTCTGAAGTGAAACTCAATTCAGCTCCTGCAGACTGTCTCCCCAGTCTGCCCGATGATCCTGAGGGACCCGGGGACATGAAAACATCTCTGAATTCAAAATGTCGTTTCTGACCTTTAGATTGATTGGCTTTCCAGTAACTTGGCCTAAGTGTCCCTCTACCTGCCACCAAAAATTTAAACTCAATTATTTGTGGGAGATGTGAGACTCAGTGTTTCTCCTTTGATGAACTGCTGCCACCCAAACGACCCTCTCGATGCGTGCAGGGGTGATAGATTTAATTCATTCAACAAAGACCAATGAATATGCTGATGAGTTCGGGGATCCTGTGGAAAGATGAGCTTTTGCCGTGTGGATATGAGCAGGGTACTGTCATTCAATATTTTCTTTGCTGATTTATTCCTGTTCATGGTCATACGGGACTGAATGCAATCCAACCATGCACTGGTGATATGATGTTCTTCCACTGCAGGCTGGTGCAAGACGACATAATTATTCATTGATCCTTGCAGGGAAATTCTGTTTTTGATTCCCTCTCCTCACTATAAGGTCAGAGGTCAGGGACAGTCAGCCAGAGACCAGCTGGGACTTGACATGACGAGTGTGATTGTTGCACAAAAAGAGGAGAACACTGGTTGAAGGACTCCAGTAATTGATTAAATGTAAACTGAAGACTGATGTGGCTCATAGGTAACTCATGCTTCACTCTGAACACACATGAAGGCACAGTGGATGAGGTTTCACATCACCTGAAATTTGAAACAATGCAACACAGCTCTGTCTGTCTCTGTCTGTCAGGACTGAGTAAATGAGGAGGAACTGAAACTATACTGTCGTGAAAAAATTATAATTAGATGACAAACCATCCTCTAAAGGTGACGATCTCGGAGGAAGAGACACTTTTGATAATCCCATGCGTGATCTAACACATGGCCAGCTTTGCAAGTGTGTAAACCTATTTGAGAATGCAACAGTCCTGTCATAAGCACGCCAAATATATCCAGCAAGTGAGGGCAACAACTGACGCAACATGAAGCAAGAGCTGGGATTAGCTGTACACCAAGTTGAGCAGTAATGCATTACAAATGCTCCAAGCTACATATATACATATATTTTCCTTTCATTTAAATATATATTTACTGATGTCCATGTTCTGGTTAAGGTTATTTGAATAGCTTTTATTTTAATTTGATTACAGTTCACACTAAGAGGAAAATATTGCAACAAGCATTGCATCCTTTGAACTAACCTCATTTTCTGTTTTCTTATTCTATTTCTTTTGATTTCTGTAAACCTATGTTTTTGATAATACCATGACCCATTTTCTTTAGGTAAGGTAGGTTTTCATCAGGGTTTTTTTCTTGGAAAGAAGGTAGATTCTTGCCCTTTCTAGGGTTAACCCTAACCATGCCCTAACCCTAACCATGCCCTAACCCTAACCATGCACTAACCCTAAGCCTAAGTTTCGCACCTGTGTGGACTCATCTCAGAGTCAAATCGTAGGCTGCTTTTTATCTCTGTCATGCATGAATTATCAAAAAACTGAGTTTTAAAATTTTCTTTTAGCACTCACAAACAAGACTTAAAATATTGCTACTTGAATTTTCTTCCCGTACCTATTATTTTGAGAGAGATACACAAAAACACTGTAAACTTTACAGGAAACTGAAGAACAACAATTTAAAATGCACCTAAAGGAAAAATAAGTCAATAGGTTAAAAATGTTACTCATTAGATATCATATTATCAAATTTTACATTTAAATATACAGGTATAATCTCATTAGAAATGTGCATTTTTGCCTTAATTTACTAAAACTGCCTACTGGATAAAGTCAAAGTTCTTTTGTTGACATATTAGAGTCAAGTTTATATTCTTGGGGTATTTTGGATATCTCTTTTAATCACTCCATACATCTGAAAATACTGTCAACAGCCAGAAAAAAATCGATTTCTCCTTGTTTTGAGAAATAAAATGTTCAATGAACCAGGCTATAAATTTTATATGAACAAACTCCCTGTAGAACCTGCAGGATACCGATAGGAATAAAACTGACAGTTTGCTGTGTGTGAGTGCTGCTAAGGTGGAGAGTCTTACTCTAGAGTAGGAGAAAAAAAAATCAGTAAAATTCCAATGTTTTTATGCATTAAAGGTAAAACTGGAACTAATAGATATCACTATGAACCCTCCCCAGTTTATTTTTATTTTTTTAATAAATTCTTGCATAAGGCCACATGAGAGCAGAATATAACCACTGATACGTGACATGCACCACAGTGGACAGTTACATTTTCAAAGTGTAAAAGCTATTTTGAACTTTTAAAATGTTCCCTACCCTCCAGTTGGATAATATTTTGTACCTGTATATTTGTTATATAATAAAAGCTTTTAACAGATATCCCAGAGATGACAAGGACATTTGTTTTCACCACTATTAAACATTCTGGATTCATGATCAGTTTTTCTGGGTAACAAATGTTAATAAAGGCAGCCATCATGTAGAATTACAGAGAAGGCTAGGGGGACTGTTGCCTGCTGGTTTGAAGTAATTGTTGTGAATAATGTCTTTTAGTTGAAGTTTGAATAACTGTGCACTGTAATAGAGTATATGAACCTAAAACAAACACTACATTATGGTACAAGTGTATTTAACAGGTAAATCCAGTGTAATAATGAGGTTGTTGTTGTTGTGCACTGCCCCTTTAAGAATGTAGTCAAAACAAAGCGTGGAATGGCCGGCCGCACGGAAGTGGTTTTGTTTCGGTGGTTACCCACAATAGTATGTGAGAAATGAGAGCTGCTACATATTTAAGATTCAGTTAGCTCTCTTGGAAGTGTTTTATATTTATTTGAAAGTATTTTATTTTTTGTTATTATTATTTTGTTATCGCCCGAACTAAACGAAGGATAGCTAGCTAGCTTGTTAGCTAGTTGTATTATCGAAAGCAGCCATGCCGTCCTACTCTGAAATGAGGAAAACCAACCACTTCTACTACTTCATCAAATTCACATTAAATGTCTACTCTATGCTCTTCTCGGTAAGTTTCCGCTCTGATTTTTCACGTCACCATTCATAGTGAGCTCATTTAAGCTGCAACCGGGCTAATTGCTGAAGACTCGAGCCACTCGGTAGCATCAGCGAGACATCTTTCCAAACTTCCTTGAAAACACCTGCATTTAAATGTATCATCTGCTCCGGCCTCATATACAATTTGTAGAATATAACTTAACCTATATTGCGAACCTATATAATCTACTATACAATTCGGCGTATGCCTCCAACTAAGACCACGGCTCTTTCGGATACAATTTTAAATTTAAATCACTACTTCGTCTCAAACTCCAGTGAACTTCCAGCTAAATAGCGTGACATTCTGAGGCAGCACATTTCCGAGATTTTATTAAAACCAGCTCATGTATGTTTGGCAACAAACATTCCGAATTTACCAAAGGACTATAATAAGTATTGGATAGTTCAAGATTAGTATCCCAACTTTGTGCATTTGTCGTTGTGCAATGTAACCTTAAGTTAGCATGTTTTTAAAAGGCCTTTGGTGTGCAATTTCGTGGATACTAGCTAACTGATGAATGGTTAGCGTTAGCTTACAAGATAGACTTTACCACATGCATCTTCATATATTTTAATCAGCTGTTATTACAAGAATAGTGTGCGGCATTGTAATATAACAATATACGTATTTATTAGTAAGTGCATTTGGCATTGAAGCAATACACAGCGATCACCGGCTAACGAACAGCACGGTGGTGCAGGGCGTTGGATCCAGTTAAAGGGATCATGTTGTGAGTAAACAGTGTGCCGACAGAAAATACGAGGAGGCTGAAAGGGGCTAATTCAAGCTCTAATTTCATTATTATTATCATCATTATTGTTGTTATTGTTATTCTTACTATTGGAATGAAATATTTACTTGTAGTAAATTAGATATTAGTAATTGATGCCTGCCAACCTGTGCATTCTAACCCATGGGCACCTCAGATGTTTCATCTGATCAGCACACAGGTGGCAAAGCTGTCTTGTACAGAATTAATATTATTCATCATTTTATTTAGCACTCTGGTTTTGGCATATTCAGCTCATTTTGGTTAATCTGGCTTAAGGTGAGTTACCGGAAATTTATTTCAGTAAAGTTTCACTGCTCACTGCTGACAATCTTATTATGGTGATAGCATTAAGCCTTTATCAGATATGGAATATCCAGCATTGCCAGCTTCATCAGTCTGTTAAAGTGATGGCATTGTGTCATTCAGAAAGAGGTCACTTTTACATTAAAGTTCCTTGTGGCTTCCTTCAGACATACCCATCACAGTGATAGAGAGAGCCACGGTACACACATGATATTTGTCATGTTTATAATTCACAAAATTCAGCAGTACACCAAGTGATGTTTAGTAATATACATAATAATACACTAATGAACAAAAGACTAAAGTAGCAAGCTGATGGAGTGATGGAGCTCTAGTTTAACTGTAGTTTACAAACTGTGACTCTGTGTGACAACTGAGGTGAAGAAAATTACACAGTGTGACCTGCTGTTAGTTCCTGATCCATCCTGTGTCTATGTCGGCAATAATTTATAATTATAAATAATGCATGAAGCTACTGATGTTGTTACACATGTGTGCAGTTTCATTTTGGAGAACCTCATATGGATCCTGCTGCTGCTGTTTAATAAACTTAGAGGAAGGAACCCTACAAACAGCTGGAAGCAATATACTAAACTTCAGCTCCTGTTAACATTTTGTCCAAAAAAAAGCTGGTAGTCTGTTTTTTTATCACAGCAAAGTTGCATTTAGTATGAACACTTCAGTTTGTCATAGATGTGAAATTGTAGAGATAAGTGAATGAGAAGGGGTTTTGTGCTCTGTGATGATTTTTGATCTGTATTGGTGCTGAAATGTGGAAAAAGCCTTCCCCAAATCACGTCACAAAACTCACAGTACCGTCGTGCCTGTCTGTTAATGTGACGGCATACAGTTTAGACTTTAGAAAGTGATATGGAAAGATTCCTAGGTCTTAATTAGTAAAATTACCATCGCAACTTTTATGGTAAAGTGACCAGAGTGCTCAGTCAGACAGAAAGCTGATAAGTTCAGAAGCTGTCAGATTAATGGAAAGGAGCCCGTGTCTGGGGCGTCAGACTGCAGCAGGTCTAATTTAGATTTGATCCAAATAAGCAAATATGCATTAATGCTGTTTTAAATGAGATGGCCAAGGTGGGGCACAGATTCGAGAAAGGGTGACATTTAAATGAGGTATTTCCACATTCTTCTTATTTCACAACGCAGCTCTCTTTTATTAAGGGACTTTGACCTACAAACACTCAAGTTAATGAATTTGGTCCACTCTGGTTGTGGATGGGGGACATAAAATCTGGTGCATTGGCAGCTTAATAGATCCACTCATGCAGGACTTTGGTCCTATTTATGTTTGTTGAAGTGGCTAGGATTAATTTGGGACCTGATAACTAGGGCTGTTCTGAACAGCAGTTGCCGTTCTTCGAATATTCGGGTCCAATTAATGACGATTATCCGAATATTCCGCTCGAGCGGTAGCGGTGCACCGGTGGTGGTGGCGGTGGGGATACTAAAATATTTCGTTAACAAATAATAAAATTATTCGTTTACTAACACCGGCGAAGTGAAGCGTGACATTGGAGTTGGTAGGTCCACGTACTAGAGCCTCGGCGGGGCCGCACAGCACTATTCGAATACCAAAATTATAATCCGGATACCACCACAACGATCGAATATTCGAATATTTGGGACCAGCCCTACTGATAACCACTTCAAGTGTTGGATAAGTTAATGCATTTCTTACTAGGGTAAGCATTTATTTAGCATTTAGCATTTATTTTCCCACTTACAGATCCCTATGTTGTATTTGGCACCATGATTCCACCATCTATAACACTTTGGTCTCCAGGAACATTGTCAATTCCTGTATTCCAACTAATACACCAATCTGCCTGACTGCTGGTGTTTGTCGAATTTATGCACCCTAAAGCACACTATCGAATATGACTCCAAAACATCAGTAGTTTGATTCCATTAGCAGTCCATGGTGCCTTTCATATGATCCGTCTGTGTCTGCTATCTGTCCCTCCTACTGCTGTGATTTAGGACAGTGTGGTCCAGCTCAGCTCAATACACAAAAGCTCTTTTGCCCCCAGGCTAGCCATGTAGACTTAATTAAAGCTATCTTTGCTGTCAGAAGTTTGCTTAATGTCATTTAAGTGAGATTCTGATGACTGGAATCTAATGGGAACTGCTGAGGCTCACCCAGTGGCATTTGGTATTTTTTTATTTTGCTTTTTGAAAATGACTTTAAAACATAAAGATTTTTTTTATTAGATACTGCAGTTAACATGGGTTAGATTATGACTTAGGAATGACTGTTAGCTGAAAGCCTCACATGGTTTTTACAGCATACAGGTTGGACCTTTGCACAGTGCCACTGTTTATCCATTATAGGCACCATCAGACCCCATCCGAGTTTTTATGGGGGTTGATGTTGCTGTTACTCATTCTACTTTCATCTTTATTACTGCTGCACTGAAGGTTAAAGCCAGCACTGCAGAGTTTTCTCCAGGATTTTAGAGGCCGTAGGTGCCGTCTGGGTTCCAGATTTATTCTCTAACAAATGTTTATGCTTCATTTATTCTTTGTCGAGGCTTACCTTATCAGTGGCTTGCAACTTGCTTATCCATGTCGATGCTTGTAACTGCCATCAGACCTGATGTAACAGAAATATGTAATCATCTGTTTGATTAGCTTGACGATGAGCATCTGTCACACACTCATCACACTAATAGTAATTCAGTGTTTAAACATCTGTATTTCCTGCTGCCAGCTTACCTTTTTGTATGAGATCAAGACGCCTTTCCTTGTCAGTGCATAGAACTCTCACCGTTGTCTTCAAATCCATTCTGATGTGTTTCCTAAATACCTTGTCACGTTCATTCGGCTTAAAGTGCTCCATTAAAACACTTAGGTGCTGCACCCAAGCTTTTCTATGGTAGAGAAATCCCAGCACTGGATGTGGGAACCAAGCCAAGTGTTTTTGCTTTATAGATGGTCGTGGGCAGTAAATGGAGTTGAAGTAGATGGACCCCACTCTTAAAGCAAATTACCTCTGTTTCCAATTGAAAATCAATAGCAGAAAAGCAAATACTGTTTCCTTTTTCAGTTTGTGCAGCACTTTGATTAGTTAAGAACAAACACAGGTGGAACACTCTATTTGACTAATTTGTCAACATGTGCCCTGAAGATATTTTACAGTTGTGCACAAAGGTTTGTTAGTCTTCCGCCACACTAACCAGCTAGATGCAGTGGTGGAACGCAGTGATGGCCTAGTGGGTTGTGAAGCAAACTTGTAACCGGTGGGTCGCCAGTTCGAGTCCCTGGACTGGCAAGAGGTTGAGGTGGGAAAGTGAGAGCGACCGCTTGTCCCAGTCACCACCACTGTGGGCCCTTGAGCAAGGCCCTTAACCCCTGACTGCTCCCCGGGTGCTGCACCGTGGCAGCCCACTGCTCCTAGTATGTACAGTTAAGGTTAACTTTGGATAGGATGGGTCAATGCAGAGAAGGAATTTCCCCAAGGGGATCAATAAAGGTTAGATTATTATATATTATTATTATTATTATTATTATTATTATTATTATTAACTAATTCTCGGGCACCCCGATAGCCTAATGGTTGTTATGTCACGTGACCCAAGTGCTGAGACGTAGCGGCTGTCCCGTAGCGGCTGTCCCGTAGCGGCTGTCCCGGGTTCGATTCCGACCTCGGCCATTTACCGCATGTCCTTCCCCACTCTCTCCCATTTCTGACTCTATCCACTGTCCTTTCCAATAAAG
>OMNN01099027.1:0-10642 GCA_900302755.1 Chromis chromis | reverse complement strand
GAAAAAAAAAGCAGATTTGTTTTTTGAGTCAATCACTGATAACATCGAGGAAAACTATGGATAAAACAATTCACAATTCAATTTTCTTCATTGGCATGAATCTCAGGTTAAAAATAATAATAAAAAAAAAAAACATCACAGTGCTTCACTTTGGTAAAGTAACCACATGAATCACATTTATGCATTCTAATCCGACCCTGAGCAGTTTACTATAATGATAATAAAAATAGCAAATGTCGGGATCAGGATGGATGGATGGATGGATGGATGGATGGATGGATGGATGGGTGGGTGGGTGGGTAGGTAGGTAGGTAGGTAGGTAGGTAGGTAGGTAGGTAGGTAGGTAGGTAGGTAGATGTACGTCTATGTACACATAAGGAATTTGACCCTGTTTTCTATTGCTTTTATGTACTTAAGCAGTAGTATACACATATAAAGCCTTGAAGAAATCGGGCAAAATTCCATAAGTGTGCACATCCTTGGCGTTGCTGATCCGTTTTCTGAACCTCTGCTCTGAAAAGCCAAGAAAACCATTTGCTGAAATATTTCATCTGAATCTGAGGCATGCAGCCGGTGTAATGATGATACTTAAGCAACACAACAACTGTAAATCACTGCAGAATCAAAGCTCGCTTCTTATATTGGGTCACATTTGTGGGTCAAGCTTTTATATAACTCACAGCTAAACACATCAGAGCCAAAATTCATCTTGTTTTCTGGCAAGTTACTTCACTTTATGCTCATTCATTGTAAATATAAAGCATAGCAGGCCTGATTAGCATAAGACGCATTACAGAGAGTATTTCTTGGCTGTGCTGCTAAAGTCATCCAGTAATGACCAGACTGGGCTTTAAAAAACCCAAATATTCCAGAGGGTCCAAGCTGCTGCAGCACGCAACAATGCAGTGAGAAAATCCCAGGAGTTTGTATCCAATAATAAAACTGGGTGTGAAAACGCCTTTGCCATGTCGCAGTAAGCCAGTGTGTAGCATGCTGTATGCTGTATGCTCTTGTTGATTCCCAGAAGAGGAATATTTTTAATGAACCCCCAAGTGATGACTTCCTTTTTCTTCTTTTTTTTTGAGACCAATCATTTTTACCTTGATACTGGAAATTCCCCAGGCGGTTATGACTCCTCCTGAACCCATATTTCGCAGAAAACATTACACTTCCCCTGCTGCCAGATTTCAGAGGGGAAAACTCATCTGAATTTGAAAAAAACAAAAAACAAAACATGTCTTGTGAGAACAGAATTCCCAGGTGTGCTGAGCTTGCCCTGGAATTCAGATTCAGAGGTTCTACTTGGAATACAACTCGTATCAAAGAGGGAGCCGAGATCATTTGGCAAATGGTTGAGAGCAGGAAACAATTTCACTGAATTGTAAAACAACTCTGAAAATCTCAGCAAATGAAAAAAGAAGGAGAAGGGAGACAAACATCTCTTAGAAATATCTTCAAAGGAACCTTGACAGCCTCCGTGCTTGTAGGTAAAAGTTTGTTTCATTCAGTGTGTTCTTCAATAATCCAGTGAAACAAGGAAACAATTCATTGATTATGTGCCTCATTTTCATTCCTTTTTGCTCACTCTCAGCTCAATGGAAAAATAGCGGAAAACACACACACACTTAAGAGTTTTCCTGTAAAATTTCAGCAGCAGTCTATGTCGTTTTGATAGAAATGTGTGTGGGTCCAAAAAAACGTATAAGGCTCCGAGTTGAAGGTACTTTCACAGGTCATTAGAGTTATTTTGCCTCAGGACTGAGTGAGTTTCTAAAACAATATTTGTGCTGATTTGCTGCCTGGACCTAATGTTCCTACTTTTGCCAAATGTGCCAGAATAAGTAACAGGGCATCCCTTGATGGCGGCAGTATAAAAATCTAAATCTAAAGCACTTTTGCAGATGCTCCAGTCTCTTAATGGCTGATTTTGAATATATTCTATTGGGTTTGCTTGTGGCCAGGGAATGTGAGGAGTCATAAGCTGAAGCAACAAAATGTAAAAAAAAGTCAAAACATTTCAGCACACTGCGGTTATCGAGTTGAAAGGACACATTTTCAGTGTGTTTTGTGTTCAGCTGTTGTTTGTGCTGGCTCCTCCGGGTATGTGTTGGAGAGCAGTTCTGCCAGTAAACTGGAGGTATGCAAAGCTCAGCAGTTTGGCAATTATGACATGTTGAGCACAATTCATTTTTTCAGTGCTGAAAACGAGGAGGGAAAAAGCCAAGGATAACAACAATTCCAACAGATGAGACAGATGACATCAGGGGTGGACTGGAAATGAAAATTGGCTCCGCACTTTATTATATTTGTAGTGCAGCTGCGGCGCGTTGTACCAGTCGGAAATCAGCAGTCAGAATTTGTGGAATTTGTTTGACAGACAGAGGGTGCGATATGAATTTCTAGTGATAGTTCAGACCTGTGTTATCCCTGAATTTGGAGGTTTAAATCTGAGCTTGGGGCTTACTAAAGCCAGAAACTCCAGAGCATTGTTTTTTCAAGTTATTCTCAAAATGAAGATCTTGGATAAATGTTTGTTGTCCAAGCAAATCTCAAGTGTTGTTCGAGTCCTGTGATCTTTAAGTATTAGTCTGAGTATGATTGGAAATGCAAGAGATAAGCCTCAATCCCAGAGATCCACCTAAGAGACTCTCATCACTTTTAGAAACTGCACTTAATTTACTCCAGAATATTGACAGTGTATTCCTATTATCTTTAAATGCAGTATCTCACTGTTAATATTTGTTACTAAACTGTATTTTACAGTATTTTTGCATGAAAGAAAACTGGTTTTGCGTTGCATTTTGGGAAAACAAAGCACCCGTAGTGAGACCGCACATGCTTGACTGGACTCTGGTGCTACAATTTTCACCCATATTTATCCTGTGAATTAATATGTTAGCAGGGCCGCAGCCGGGGTTTGAAAAATAGCGAGGTCAGGACGGTGGTGGAGGTGTTTCTTAAAGATAAAGGCTTAAGATCATTGCTTTGTTTTACCGAATGCTTCACTGCTTGGTAGTTCAAACACATGCAGTGCTGCTGCTGGCTTTTCTCATAACACATACACATAGTGAAGACTAAATAACAAGTCTAAGCTGAATTAACTATGCACTCGTCTCAGAGGAGAAATTCTCAACTGCTGATGCTTCTTTTTATCCTGTTGTATTTAGCTGCAAATTTTATGTTCAGCCCTAAAAAAGTTACAGAGGTCTGGACCTCAGTGGACCCAGTGTGTGAGTGCCTTTTAGCTTTGTTCGCATAGACCCAACACATCACATTAATCAGCTAAACTCAAGCTATCAAGCTATCTTACTTAACAGCTTTATAACTTTGTATGTTATAATCTACTGTATGTTAGATAACTTAAAACCCAAGATTTGACATCATTTGAGTCATTTTGAATTTTACATCAATCTTTATGTTTACGATTTTTCTGGTGAACAGTTTTCTCGCAAAATGTTTTGTGAAATTGATATTGTACAAACAGCTGGTAAACGTTGTGTAACCTTTAAAAGTTGGTAGTACTGAAATGGTTACCATACACTGTCAAAAAAGTCACATAAAAAAAATAATGGTGAAAATATGGCAGACAAAATACATATAAAACAACAATGAATAAATAAATATAGTAAGACAATATCATGTCATGGTTACCCATTTAAAAAGAACAAATTACTATTTGTAACAATACAGATTTTTGAGGTGGACATCATTCACAGTTTTGACCTTTTTTTTAAGGTGAACATGAAGTGAATACTTTCTGGTATTTTACTACATTTTATCTATTTATTTGACAGAACAAGAAACGTCTGTATATTAACAGTTTAAAAAATTCACCCATCCATTATCTATACACCGCTTAATTCTCTGTAGGGTCGCAGGGGGGCTGGAGCCTATCCCAGCCGACTCGGGTGAAGGCAGCGGAGACCCTGGACAGGTCGCCAGTCTATCACAGGGCCACACATAGAGACAGACAACCAAGCACACTCTCATTCACACCTATGGACAATTTAGAATCATCAATTAACCTCAGCCTGTTTTTGGACTGTGGGAGGAAGCCCGAGTAGCCGGTGAAAACCCACACTGCACAGGGAGAAAATGCAAACTCCACACAGAAAGATCCCAGGCGTCCTGACAGGGACGCGAGCCGGGGATCTTCTAGCTGTGAGGCGACGGTGCTAACCACTGAGCCACCGTGCAGCCCCAGTTAAAATATTAGTTACCATTTTTCAGTCCTTAATATACATAGGTTTTCTTTTAAATGAAAGCAAATATCTGCAAAATAATGGTATTTTTAGTTGAATTAAATACAGTAAAACTCATTTTAATACAGTTTTTTTTTTACATTTTGTGGCATTATTTACAATTTTGGCCTTGTTTTATTTTTTTACAGTCAGAGAGTAGATTACAGATTTTCTCTGTAGTTACTATGTGTAATTTAACAAAACAAACAAAATAACAGTAAATCATTCCAAAAAAAAATCACAGTTAAGAACTTTTAAAAAGCGATTCCTCCTCATTCTGTAACATCTTATTTTGATCCTACAATTTATAGGATAAGTTTCATTTTACTTCAAGTCTTACAGTCGCTCAACTAAGTAACATGAGTTGTTTTTTCCCTCTGCCCTGAACAGACACACTTGTTTGTCTGGTATTTCACCAGGATAAAACCTGAGAGGCACCAAGGCTGCATGAGGCAACGTCCTGTCATAACAGATAGAGAAGGTCATGGCGAACAAAATGACAACCTGCATGTCTCCTGCTAAAGAAACTAATAGACTGAGTGGGACTTAATACGTCAGTCATTCACACACACACCTATACACACACACCCTCTGTCTCTCTCAGTCACACTGCTTTCTTCAGTCTTTATGATTTCGTGCACATCATGATTTTTATATTTTTGTTGTATTTAATTTTCAGACTGCACTTCTTATACGTATTTGCTTTAAAAGGATTTTCCAGTGCTTAATTAAGGTAGATGTGGCTTGAAAAGTCACTTTGAAGTTGTATTATTTACCTTATATTTTTAAGTTGCAGCTCCAAAGGCAATGTTTATTCACTGTATTAAAAAATGGGTTTTTATAGCAAAGACTGCCGTGGAGATATTTATCACAGGTTTAGAATGTTCTTTTGAAGAAAAGAACATCACGGTGGTTCTTTTGCTAGAGGTCACTTAGATAACTTATACACTGTCACAGTATATGTGACTAGTTTAAAGAAAGAAAAATATGTAAAGTAACAGTAGTAAACTCTGCATCCACTTCTCAGTGTTTTTACAGCAAGAGTAGAAAATAATTGCTCTATTCTATATATATTTACACAAACAGTAGCTCACTGTAGATTTCAACAGCAACAAAACATTGTTAATTTTACAATAACTTGTTGTGAAGCTTACTGCCAGTTCTTCACTGTGTTTGACAGAAAAATATTTACTTGTAAAAAAGTTAGAGAATTGTGAACTTTGGGGGGGGAAAAATCTGACCCTCCACCAAAATGTGATCTCCAAGATGATTTTTTCCTTTTCAGGTTTTTCATAAATCTATAATAGAAACTAATGCAATTTTTTCCACAAAAGCAAAGTCCAATGAAAACGATCTCCATGTATCATCTTGTACTGATAATCAATAGATATTTTTCACTGCAGACGTTTTGATCTGTTGCAGCAGGAAAAGTCTCAGGTGGAATTAATGACGGCTCCGTTCCATTAAGTGTTGCAGTAAGACATGGCAGTGAACCAGCATGTACTAAAGAAGGATATCCAATAAATGGAATGCAGCCCTCATTGATACACTTTTTCTTTTATTCATGCAAATCACACGAGCTGCACTCTTCAGACTGTGATCAGCTCCTCCTGAGGTTTAGTAAAGCTACCAAATGAATGAATAATAAATAATAATACACACACTTTATTAAATGTAACTTTAGCAGATTTCTTTAAACCAAACACAGTTTATTATACTGTTTTTTTTTAACTATAAAAAGAGCTGAAACAAGACTGCAGTTTTCAGTCTTTTTTTTAAACTGACGATCCTCTTTTCATTACCTCAATTTACAGACTGTCTTGTTTTTACTTGCTATGATTTCAATATATACATATATACACTATATTGCCAAAAGTATTGGGACGTCTGCCTTTACACGCACATGAACTTTAATGACATCCTATTGTTAATCCCTAGGGTTTAGTTGGCCCACCCTTTGCAGCTATAACAGCCTCAACTCTTCTGGGAAGGCTTTCCACAAGGTTTAGGAGTGTGTTTATGGGAATCTTTGACCATTCTTCCAGAAGTGCATTTGTGAAGTCAGGCACTGATGTTGGACCAGAAGGCCTGGCTCTCAGTCTCCACTCTAATTCATCCCAAAGGTGTTCTATCGGGTTGAGGTCAGGACTCTGTGCAGGCCAGTCCAGTTCCTCCACACCAAACTGGTTCATCCATGTCTTTATTGACTTTGCTTTGTGCTCTGGTGGTAGCCATGTTGGAACAGGAAGGGGCCATCCCCAAACTGTTCCCACAAAGACTCCCCAGAAAGTTGGTGATTTCTCCGCACTGTGTTTCTCAGCATCCACTGACCCTACTTTACATGTCCTACCACTTCATGGCTGAGTTGCTGTTGTTCCCAATTGCTTCCACTTTGTTATAATACCACTAACAGTTGACCGTGGAATATTTAGTATGGAGTAAATTTCACAAATGGACTTACTGCACAGGAGGCAACCTATCACAGTACTAGGTTTGAATCCACTGAGCTCCTGAGAGCGACCCATTATTTCACTAATGTTTGTAGAAGCAGTCTGAAGCCTAGGTGCTGGATTTTATACACCTGTGGCCATGGAAGTGATTGGAACACCTGAATTCAATTATTTGGAGGAGTGTCCCACTTTTGGCAATATAGTGAATCATTTATGTGGCGTACCATACAAAGTCATACAAAAACTGAAAGAAGTATAGTCTACAGTTTATATGAGGCTGAAAGAGGCTGCTCTTGGATCAGTTTTGCACCATTTAACCATCAAATAGCTATAAAATGTTTAAAGTTGCATTTTAAAACTAAGGGAACTTTAAAGCTGCTTCTCTTTTTTGCGAATGACATGGTTCTATTGGCTTCTAAAAACCAAAAAGTTTGCAGCCAAGTGTCAAGCAGCCATGATGAGAATCAGCATCTCCAAGTCTGAGGCCAAGGTTCTCTGCCGATGGATTGTTCCCTCTCGGTTAGGGGTGAGTTCCATCCCCAAGTGAAGGAGTTTAAGGATCATGGGATCTTGTTTGACGAGTGATGGGAAAATGGAGCATGAGATGGACAGACGGATTGGTGCATTGTTAGCAGTAATTAGGTTGTTGTATTGTATCGTCATGGTAAAGAGGCAACTGAGCTGGAAGGCAAAGCTGTTGATTTACCAGCGGATCTACGTTCCAACCCTCACCTATAGTCAGGAACTCTGGGTAGTGACCAAAAGAACAAGATCATGGTTGCAAGCAGTCAAAGTGCAATAAGGTGAGAGCTCCAGAGGGACCTCAGAGTAGATTTGCTGCCTCGTCTTGTCAAAAGATTCCAGCTAAGGTGGTTCAGGCATCTCATTATGATACCTCCTGGTCGTGTTCCTTTGGAGGTTTTTCAGTCACGTCCAACTGGGAGGACACCCCGTGATAGACTGAGTACTCACTGTCAGGATTAAATATCTCATCTGGCCTGTGAACACCTTGGCATCCCCCAGGAGCAACTGGAAAGTGTTGTCTAAAATGTCCTGCTTAGCCAGGAGGAAGAAGGCTTGGTGTAGGGATGGATGGATAATTACTGATCAAACATCATACACAGGGCTAAATTGCTGTACACTTGACAAAACTGAATTATACCAAACAGGGTGATAGCAAAAGTTAGGATCTGTGAAGGAGACTGGACAAGTTTGACAGCTGAATTGCACTGCACTAAAGCTGATTTATTTTCTAACCCTGTTCTCTGCAAGAAAAAACACAAAGCCACATTGCAGCATTCCCTGATCAAGTCTGAACACTGCAAGCAGCATCCTTGAGATGCTATGTCCAGCTGGTAACATGCCTTGAATTTTTCTTGGTTAACCAAGCCAAGCGTGGCCGATGGCAAGATGCAAATCACTCTATTTGATGTGTGATGGCCTTAGATGATGATGATGTAACAGTGTGAGTTTTCTGCATAATTGACATTTTGAGGAATAAATGAGTATAATAAAGTTACAGTCCCTGGTTTATTATACAGTGCTCAACAGTTCCTTCAAATTTCAAAATGTTTTTTCGGTATCTGGGTGATTTTTAATATCAAAGAAAGAGGAAAAGTTTGGGCCACTTTAAAATTTGCTGCAGTGATTTAAAACATTCACTTTATCTTTGAGTTAGACAAGAACTTTGGCAGGAATCTTTCATTACCAGGAATAAAGATGCAGGGAAAGGGAAAAAAGTGAAAGAAGCAAAAGGAGCGACAGCGGCAAAGGCAATACACGGATATTAACAGTGTTTTTCGGCATCAAGTTCCAGACATCTCTTGCCAAACTTGCCAAGCTTAACCGAAACATGTAAACACTTAATTTGCATGATGCATGAAAGAAACAAGAACTATACCTGGTATACGGATACACCAAGTAGAAACAGAAACGACTCTGTTCTCCTCAAATAAACCAGAATCTACAGCCCGAAATCGAAAGACCTCCTTCAGCAGATACTTTTCAGTTTCAGCTCAACAGCTGTAAGGTTAATTTAGTCTTTGCTGTGGTTTGCACATATGAAGGCAGGAAATGGTAAATTTCTCACCACACTGTTTCGGGGTAGCTGAAGCGAAGCTACGTCAAAGGCTGGTGTGGTTTTCTTCAACCTACCACAACAACACAGGATGAAGGTTGAATCACAATGAAATAGCTGAGCTGACGACTGTTGTTTCCCTTCAAACTATTCTAGATAAACTGCTGTGGTGTGCACCCTCTCCAAATCTTGAGTAAATGAAGGACATCACAAATACGAAGCTTTGTAATCAACGCTAATGGAGACAGGCAGCATGGTCCTGCAGAGTTAAGATCAATTACATCAGTGTTGCATCAGAAAGCCTTATCTAATCAGCTCACACGGCGACGGGGACTCCAGGGGGCTTTTGTTCAGCGGGTGGGTCACACCAATCACGGCCTCAGGAGCTCGAAAAAGGGCCAACTGTCTCCTCTAACATACAGGATGAGGCCTCATTGTGATTAGAAGAAAGGCCTGAGGTGAAAGGCGTACTGCCCCTCTTCTGCCTATTCTCAGCCAAAGAATCTACAATACTTGGACTGACCTATTTGTGTTGGGAAGCGAAGACTCAACCTGTCTCAGGTTAGACTCCCCCCCCGGCAATTCCCTGCTACACTAGAAGTGTTATGTAACACAAGCAGGCCTCCTTCCCAGAACAGCAAGGTTGTGCTGCACAGGAGAGATAGGGAGTATAAACACTGTGTCTGCACATGTACTGTTTGTGTTTTACAAATGAGGAAGGGAGGCCAGATATCTATGAACAACACACGGTATCCCAATGGAGCTAAAATACATTGACCAGGAGATTGATGAGCATGTCAGAGTTATGCAAGCTGATTAGAAGGTTTAACAGAACACTTGTTAAAAAAATACTCTTAAAATTAGCCTAATGCACAATCTTTGCCTGTTCATGCTGAACTGAGACAACTGTAAGCATTCAAAAGTCTAATTAACCCTTTAAGACCTGAGCCTCAAAATGTCCACCTGGTCTTTTTTTCTTATTTTGATTAGAAAAAGGTAAGAAAATGTCCTGTGAGTGCTGGTGCCCCTTTTTTCGTTGCCATTTACAGCCAATATGGTGTCATTACGGTAATTTTATGGTAACTTCATCCAGCGGTTCCTGGGGGGGCACGAATTAAATTACCGTAATGACACTATATTGGCTGTAGAGCGCAACAACATTTCCCTTTACAGCCAATATGGTGTCATTACGGTAATTTTATGGTAACTTCATCCAGTGGATTCCTGGAGGGGCACCAATGAAATTACCGTAATGACACCATATTGGCTGTAAAGTGCAACACCTCAGCTTTCAGAAACTGTTGGATTTTCTTCCAAGAGCACAAACGGTGAAATATTTACGGTATTTCAAAGTGCGCTAGCCCAAATGTGTCGCCAATGACGCACTAGGACTTAAAGCGTTAACTCATGTCCAAGAGAAAAACATATTGGAGACTTTAAGCAAACTGTAAGATAATACACTTACTTTATATACAGTATATCACATGCACTATAAGATGTTTCAGCTCTGTGTACACAGGAAGTGGTTGGGGCATGTTTCCATTGAGTCTTCAACTGCGTTATTTTTGGAGTTGATTTTATCACCTTGGATAAATATTTGTCTAGGCCAGTTGTTTGCCATCTTTTTTGGCTTGTGACCACTTCAAATGAAGTGAGTCCAGGGCCTAAACCTTAGCTTTCAAATTAGCCGGGTAAATATATATAATAAATAATATTGTAGGATCTTAACCTACATGTTTATATGTTATAATAGATATTGTACTTAACCTTAGTATTTAGACTTGTAAGGTAAAAGAAATTAGAATTAGAAAGTACTTTGGCTCAATGTCAGTTGGTTTATATGTGCTGTATAGGTAATGATGACATAACATGAC
>OMNN01099023.1:1747-12297 GCA_900302755.1 Chromis chromis | reverse complement strand
TCACATACCGAAGTGTCCTTGGGCAAGACACTGAACCCCAAGTTGCTCCCAATGGCAGATTAGCGCCTTGAATGGCAGCTCTGTCGCCATTGATGTGTGAATGTGTGAATGCAAAACACATTGTAAAGCGCCTTGGGTACCGCTAAGGTAGAAAAAGGTGTTATATAAGTGCAGACCATTTATTTATTTTGATGATGTGTTTTCCGAAAATGAAAAAAACACAAATCAACAAGTACATTTTTGCCAAAAAAAAGTATTAATATGGAGAAAAAAAACATAAATAATAATAATGATAATAATAATGCATATATAGCGCTTTTCAAGCCTCTCAAAGATGCTTTACAAACTAGGTAGGAACACAAATAAAAATAAGTAAAATAAAATAGATATGATATGGTGGAGAAAGGAGCATATAGAAATGGGGATTTATGAGTTGTAGGCAGTGTTGAAAAGATCTTGTCTTTATTTTCTTGAATATGGAGAGTGAGGAGGATTCTCATACTACAAACTACTTGAATTTTTTTATTTTTTATTTTTAAAAGATTCATTTTTGGCCTTTCATGCCTTTATTAGATAGGACAGTGGATAGAGACGGAAACGGGAGAGAGTGGGGAAGGACATGCGGTAAAAGCTTGAGGTCGGAATCGAACCCGGGACAGCCGATACGCCTTAGCACTTGGGTCACGCGACATAACCGTTAGGCTATCGGGGCGCCCCAAAACCACTTGAATTTTTAATTTGTTTCCATACTTGTCTCACCTCCACTCTGTGTAAACACTTGGAACATGTAGAATAACTTGATTTTAAACTTAGATTTGGTAAATTTTCTAGACAGAACTGCACAACATGCATGATTAGTTCATGGTCCATCTTAAAAGTTCAAAATCCGATTTTTTTTCTGTTTTTACGGTTTGGGGCTCTGATAAATGCTGTAATTTTGGTAGTTTTTTAATGATAAAATGCTTTTTGAACCTGTTGCCGAATTTTGCAATTCAAAGGGTTAATAGAAAATAGCAGCATTGCCAAGTATGTTATAGTTTTCAGTCTTTTCCATGCACATTTACCATCTCAGTTTGTTTTCACAACCATCCACTAAATAGAAAAGGAAAGGTGGAGGGAACTCGTCCTGTTGCCTGCTGGGCAGGTGAATGCAGAGGAGAAGCTGAAGAATGGTTTGTGTTCAGGGAGCTTTTCCACGTTCCCCCTCTGCTTGTCAGAGCCGATACCTCTCTGGCTCTAATAGGGGCACAGGAGAGGACGGCCAGCATCTGCTGTCAAAACCAAATTATCTTCTGTCAACAAAAAGCAGGAGGGAGACGCGGCTGCCTCAGCCAGCCCTGCGGTCACACATGCACATTTTACCGCATGACCATTACGGGTCACTTAAGGGGAGGCCGCTGGTGGTTTTTACTCATTTATGGCGATTTTGTGGTCGCAGAGCTGAACTTGCAGCTCGGTTAGAATTTGTGTTGGATTAGGTCGAATACGTTATCGGCCGGGGTTGTTTCGGTGATGGAGGGGGGGACGGTCCGGAGCTGTCGAGCCGCAGAACTCTCCGGGTCTCCCAAGAGGAAAATTATATCGTGGTGTGGCTGCAGCAGAATCAACACTAGTCAGTCTATGGCACCTTGAATCAAATTAGCTGTGCGGCAGATACCACATTCCGCTGTGTTGCTGAGAGCTTAAGTGAAGGATTGCCAGCTGTAATAAACAACCCAATGATATAAGATACAAGAGCTAAATGGAGCCGCTGTTTGGATATTATGGGATGGAACACTGAGCAGCCAGTTCTGGACGTTTTACAGGCTGAACAGTTCAGTTTGATGGCGACCATTCAGAACCACATATTGGAGTAGCTGAATAAAAATTGAGGTTTCAAATTAACTTTTTACATGATTTGACTCATTTTGGCCTCTAAAAACCAGATGTTAGCCCAGAATATGAGCGAAGAGAACCGTCAAGTTGACTTTTAAGATGTTAGAGGCAGCACAGTGGCTCCTCTCCATTGGCTTTCTGTTCATTTTATTATTGGTTTTTAAGATTTTACTGATCACTTTCAAAGCTCATTTTGGGTTTGACCCCAAAGCTACATAGCAGAAATGTTGATGCCATGTTTTCATTAGATTCCCACCTTCTGTTTGCTCCAAAGTCAAGACTTTTTTTTTTGTCTTTAGGCTCAACACAGAAGGAACGAACGCAACAGTTTGCGTCAATCTCTTTCTCATTAAATGCAACTGGATAGCTCAGTGACTAACACCCCAGACCTTGGCATGGGAGATCGGTGGTTCAAATCCCAATCAGGGCGCAAGTATCCAGTGAGGAGCCTTAGGCAAGGTCCTTAATGCTGCCTTGCCTACCTACCTATGTACGTCTGTAAGTCTATATTGATGCGAATACCTTTTGAGTTTTGCATGGCTAAAAGTTTAAATGTTGTATTTCTAAACAGTGCTATAGTTAATTTTACTTATGCACAACATCTGAGTATTTCTTCTACTGAAGACTGAAAGTGACCAGCCAAAAAATCAGAGTTATCAGCCACTGTTCCTTCAAAGTCTCAAGTCAACTTGACAAGCGAGTGAGTGTTGAGCAGTGTGTCGCATTTGTGCAAGTCGAGCATAAACACTAAATGGCGAGGATGATTTTCACTCCCGGATACTTGTCACTTGGTTTTCATGTGCATTTTTAGACTAATTAAACACCAACTCCTGTGAAGCATCATGTTATTGAAATGTTACTATGGCATCTGTCACTAACATTATACACCAGGAGGTGGGAGAGGAAATGTCTTACACTTTCAGGGTTTGTGCTGAAGCACTTATTTAAATCTCTCAACTCCAAGCAGTATTTGCTTCTGTCACATTTGTATTCACTGTGGGCTCGTTTTTTACTGCAAAGTCCTGCACGTCTATGCAAACAGCACAACTATGAAGAATTAGAGAGAACTCAAAAAGGTGTCTTGCGCAGTTTGACACAATTAGAATGCCATAAATGATCAAAACATAGAGAATTTGTTTTCTAAAAATTAAAAAATCCTGTAATCGATATGTAATTTTTTGCCAAAAAATGGTACCAGTACAAAATAACTAATTACGTTTAATTTGTTTCCATACTTGTCTGGCCTCAACGCTGTGTGAACACTGCCTGCAGTTCAGCCGAGTAGTGCATGAATTTAAATTTTTTACTAAATCTGGTGGAAACAACACAATTTTTGGCAAATTTACAAATGGAGCATGTAGAATATCTTGATTTTAAACTTAGATCTTAGATTTAGAATTTTCCAGGGACCGTCTGACAAGATTAAAATCTAACGTGTTTTTTCTGTTTTTACAGTTTTTGGCTCTGATAAATGGTTTCATTTTGATGTTTGTTTTTTAAATAAAAGGATAACTTGACTTTAAACATAGATTTGTTTAATTTTCCAGAAAGAACTGCATGTCATACACAATTGGTTTAGGTACATGTCTGTGAAGGTTCTCAGTCATCCAGGTCATTCAGGTTATGCTCATAGTTTCAATCGTAGCATCTGGACTTGTTTGAGTTTGTCAAAGACGTTTCCCCTCTCATCCAAGAGGCTTCATCAGTTCCTGATGAAGAAGAACTGATGAAGCCTCTTGGATGAGAGGTGAAACGTTTTCGAAAAACTCAAGCAAGTCCAGATGCTACGATTGAAACTATGTGGTTCAGGTAAAATCCAACATTTTTTTCTGTTTTTACAGTTTCTGGCTCTGATAAACGGTGTCATTTCAGTGATTTCTTAAAGATAAAACCCCTTTCGAACCTGTCGCCTGTTTTGCAGTTCAGAGGGTTAATAGAAAATACCAGCATTGCCATGTATGTTATAACTTCAGACACACTCATGTGCACATTTACCATCCCAGTTTGTTTTCCCAACCATCCGGCCTCTCGTCCGTCTCCGTCTGTAAGTGCATGTGTCACTTCATTCCTCGGCTGCATCTATTTTTCATGGAGGTAAATTGCATGGCACCGTTGTGCGCTGAACTCTGCCTCTGTAATCCGCGGAGATGACCTCTAATAACGCTCAGCCCTCGAACACATCAGCGGCTCCAGACCTCCACACCAGCACCAGTCATCCCATCACTCCAGATACCTATCGCTTTTATGCTTCCAAAGCTTGTTGCTTCGGGATTCTGGTCCTTTAAGTCACATTTGGCTTCTGGTTTCTTTCGATTTCATCTTTGCTGTCCATCTTTCTTTCAATTTCTATCTTTTCCACTTTTTTTCTATACCTTTTCCCCTTCTATTTCCACTTCCCACTCTGTTTTCCATCATCTTTCTCTCTCCTCAGATTCATTTTCCTTGAATTTAAACCCACATTGCAGATCTGTACTGTATCTACAGTTGTGTGTCGGTGTTACAGGTGTTGCAGGTTGTTTGGCAGGCGAGCGTGAAGCCACAGACTCTCAGGCAGAGTTCGCAGCCTCTTTGATCTGACGGATGCTTTGGCTGAAGACAATAAACAGATGCTTTGATAGCCTGCGGCTCCATCCAGCACCCTGATGCTCCTTCACTCTGCAGAGGAGGCTTCGCTGTGGCCTCAGGCTCAGCGTCCCATGACTCTGTGTGTGAGTTTGACAGTAGAGGATTGTATGCGCTTGATCATGTTCACACTACGGAGTTGCTTATTTGGGTTTTTGAAGGCAAATTTAAAAATGTTATACTATTTGACTATATTATTTCTATAGGTCTTAATACTTGAATCCAGGAGTAATAAATAAAAGGGTTTACTCTTTGTTCTGAAGTGTTTTTTGGTGAGGTTTGAACATTGTGGGCTCACAGCAGTTCAAGTAAGGAGCACATATTTTAGTAAAAGGAAAGGATACGTGACTGGTATTTTTTCTTCAAGCCTGCGCAAATAATCCTCTGAACCCCAAAACCCACCGGCACAGTTAGAAAGTCAAGTTGTCTTTACAATAAAACAACAAATTTAACAATATAAAGCAGGAAGAATCTTGTATAGTGCAAATTCACAACAGAAAACAGAAAACCCAACAATCCAAAGTTGCTTATGGATTCCCTATGAGCAAGCAGTCAGCGACGGTGGGAAGGAACCAAAACAAAAACCCTAGGATAGGGAGGGGAGGGGGAAAAAACCTCCGACAGAACCAGGCTCAGGGAAGGCAGACATCTGCCTCGACCGGTTGGGTTGGGAGTGGGGATGAGGGGGGAGGGGATAGCAGGAGGTGTTCTTCAAAATATCATGTGTGACTTACAGAACCATCAGGAAAAACGAGGCATGTTAACTTTTAAAAATCACCAGATTTAGCCAGAAACTGTAGAAAACGGAAGAATCGTCAGATAGTCCTTGAACAGGGTTAGGGTTAGGGTTATATGTGTCTAACTCTTTTTTTGCCATAAAGGAACAGTTTGCACCAGATCCTGACGACTGACTCGACTGTGATCAACAGTCACATGACAAACATTCAGCAGATTTTTAGGTGAACTGCAGATAGTATTTACACAGAGTCAAGAGGAGATTACAATATTAAAACATATTTGACCAATTACATAAATGCAGCATGGCTCAAAATGGTAAATAGAGGCGCAAGTTGTCAGCAAATTGTCAAAGATACATTCTGCATGGTGAAACATCTTCGTAGAGTTGATGCGTGGACTAGTGTGAAGAATGACTAGTTTGAAATTGTTGTAAAAATATAAATAGTTCTGTATGTATAAATATCTAATATGTATGAAGCCATCATTTCTTTTAAATATTGGTAACACCTTTGGGCAACTTTTTTGGGGAAAATGTACATATTAGTTTAAGTATTTCTCCATTCAAGATGTTCACTTTTTTTCTTTTTTAATGACTAATGGATTTATAACTTTGTCATACTGCACAGAAGGCATTTTTAAGTTCTCTCTCCTTTTAGCCATGGATCTGCTGTTTCCATAGAGGTGCAGGACTTTATTTTACAGTCAAAAATGAACCCACAGTGAGTTACAATATGACAGGAGCAAAAAAACAAACAAACTCCTTGGAAGATTAACAGAAAGGTTAACATCTGACTGTAGAGTTTTGTGGCAACACCCCAAGAGACGGCATCTGAACAGAACGCATGAGTTTAGACAATTAACTGTGCCACTGATTCGGAAGTAATAAGCTGAACGCAACCAAAATCTTGTGTATGATATTTGCATGCAATGCAAAAAGAAATGAGTGACAGAGTAAATTAAAGTTGAAATGGGAATCAGTCCTGCAACGACGGGCACACAGAGAGACATTTCTTTAAATATGTTGTTTGGGCACTTTATGCTTTTATTATTAGAAAACAGCACAGAGACAAAAGAGAGGAGAGAGATACAACGAAAAAGCCCCCAGGCAAGACTGGAACCAGGGGAGTCTGGGATTCATGGCCCCTTTAGCCTCCTGGGTTAGTTCAAGTGACGTTAAATTAACCCTCGTCAGGAGTGGTTTGGATCACTGTGTCCCTCTTTCATGACCACATAGTAACTGAGACGAATGTTGATGAAACTGTTGCTTGATTTTCAGGAAAACCCTGGTTATAGTCAAATAAAGGATCTTCATAATTCTGTAATTTCATTTAGCAGACACTTTTATCCAAAGCGACATACATAGGTAGTTGGGCCAGCATTAAGGACCTTGTCTAAGGGTCCTCACTGGATACCTGAGCCTTGACCGGGATTTGAACCACTGATCTCCTATGCCAAGGTCTGTGGTGTTAGTCACTGAGCTATCCAGTATATCTATATCTTGGTATAATGACTGGCATTATGGTTAATAATGGGAGACCAGTCTAAAACCTTCATTCTGGTGGATTTAACCATTTATTTACCACTTTTGATGTGTGTTTGAGGTCGTTGTCTTGTTGGAACACACACCTGCATCCGAGATCCAACCTTCTGGCTGATGATTTTAGGTTTTCCTGAAGAATATAGTAATCCTCCTCCTTCATTTAATTTGTGAAAAGCACCAGTTCCACTGGCAGCAAAACAGCCCCAGAGCATGATACTGCCACCACCATGCTTGATGGTAGGTTTGGTGTTCTTGGGTTTAATGGCCTCACCTTCTCTCCTCCATACATATTTCTGCTCATTGTGGCCAAATCACATCAAATTTTGTTCCATCTGACCACAGAACTGTCCTCCAGAAGGCATTTTCTTTGTCCATGTGATCAGCAGCAAACTTTAGTCGAGCCTTATGGTTCTGCTTCTAGAGGAAGAACTTCCTTCTTGCATGGCAGCTTGTCAGGTAGTGGTGATGTAAAACACACTTAACTGTGGACACTGACAGCTGTGTTCCAGCAGCTTCTGATTCATTCAGACCTGCTGTTTGGTGATTCTTGGTTGACTCTTGAGCATCCTGACCAATCGTCTCACAGCAGCAGCTGATACTTTGTGTTTTCGTCCTGGTTGTGGCAGTAACACCACTGGACCGTGAGCTTTATACTTATAGTTTTGGGGTCTGTAGCTGCTTTGAAATGACTCCAAGTGACTTTCCTGACTTAGTCAAGTGAATGATTTGTTTTTCAGATATCTGCTGAGCTCCTCAGATTTTTCCATTGTAGTGTTTGTGGTTGAGACTAATGAGTGGATCAAATGGGCCCTTTTTAAAATGACCTCAGAGGAGTCACCAGCTGTAGTCAATCGTAATCACTCATAAAACATTAAGGGGCCATGCCACTGAGAAAATGAGATTAACACAACTGTCTGCATCACCAAAACTGATTTCCAGAAGACCAATAATAAGTCTGGTAAAGAACTAAAATGCATGATTGTTTTTTGTGACAAAGACTTTTTTTGTATTTTAATGATTCCATCACACAACTTAAGAGTTATAGGGGTCACTGAAAACTCCAGACTAACATGATGGTCTTTACAAGTGTATAGCAACTTTTGTTTACAACTGTGTATCATCTATAAATCGCTGGATGATACCCTCTTGGTCTAAGAAATAGTTGTATACATTTATCTACATGCACAATCCATACACACATGTACAGTGGACCTGGTGCTTTTGTCTTGTTTCGTGTATTCAAAGTGCAGGATGGTGGAGAACTCGTTTCAGGAAGTTTGAGGACAACAGAATGATAAGTGTTGACAGGATCGTGACACTCTCTGTTGTTTGTTTTTCTGCGAGGTGTCGCTGTCTGTACGAGTGTGTGCGTGTTATTGACACACAGACTGTCGAGCATATGCGATCGTCTTTCATCCCTCCAGTCTCTGTCTGCGATTAGTCATGAGCAGCCTGGCTATTCAAAGAAAGTGACACTGAGAGTCGAGTGTTTGTGCCACACCTACACCCGTCCATACGTACTGACCGCGGCAGCAGAACAAATACATCACATGAAACCCTCGTATTTATTTCTAAAGGAAACATCTTCGTTACAGTTGACTGACAAGGCAGTTTGGCATCATCTTGAAGGCTGTAGAAGGGTTTTATGAGCCTGGGGGGTTGGGAAAATAATATCAAGCAATGCAGAAGAATGTAATTTTTCAACTAATCTGAAAGTATAAATGTGGCATTCATCTTTTAAGCCAAAAACAGTGATGTGACATCTCACTATTATTGAAAATCAGGTAGAAACTTTGATGTCAAATGCAGAAAATGTCATGAAGTTAGTCAGCTTCAATCATTAATCTCCAACTGAAGTAAAAATGAAAGTAATTATAACAACTATTACATTTCTATAGCCATACTAGAAATATGGGGGTTTATTGTTTTTGTTGTTTGGCGTTGCAGGATTTCTTGTTAACATCCGTTTGCTCTACATTTCAAAATACAGGTATGGTTTAAGGAATAACAAACATTTTACAGTGGCAACCTCTTCAAGGATTTTTATTCTTTTATACAGTGTGGCAGAGTTGAAATGCCATCAATCATATAAAAAAGGAAAGAATCAAAAGTTGAATTTCTTTGAGGATTTATTTTACCAAACCTGACAAAGCCTTGAATCAACATGTACAACATTTTGTGCCCAAAGGTGTTACAATACTGGAAAAAATAGTAAAAATAGTGGCTCTACATTCTCTTAATAGTTTACTACTAAGATTTTATTTTTTTAATAATAGTATTCTTTGGTCTCTTTGTGTAGTCAGGCTGCAGTTCAGCTGATGGTCTCTCAGTTTTTTTCACAAGACTGTGCAAACTGTATTTGTGTCAACTTTTTAACTGAGACATTTTGAATAAAAGTGATTTTTTTTTATAAAAAAATTTAATATTTTTAAGCTTAGATTTGGTTAATTTTCCCAACGGAACTGCACACGTGATGAGTTCAAGGACCGTCAGAAAGCTGAAGAACTGACTATTTACTTTAAGGTTTTCATAGTTTCTGTAAATATTATTAAATATGTTCTCAAAAAGGTAACAAAAGGACATTTAAAAGTTTGAAAGATATATAAAAAAGGAGTAAGATCTCTATAGGAACCCCTCTTTTGAGAATAGAAGTTAAAATTTTCAGTACATCAGTGCATCAAGACAATCAAAACTGAAAATAAAATGACATAAAAGATTTCTGTATACATAGACAGACACCTGCACATATATAATACATATATGCATGCACTTACATATATATGCGTACTGTTATACATGCACATATACATGCACCTTAAAGAAGCTATACAAAGAAAATAACATAGAATGTGTCAAGATTGGCAGATAGTTCGAAAATGAAAAACAATTGTTCCAGTCGTAGTAGTTTATTACCGGGCCTACGAAAATGTCAGGGTCCCTTGAAGAATGAGCGCAGTATCTCTCAACCTGGTTAGTTAGTCTAGAAGAGAGACCTTCATGAGCTGCCACAATGCCTGTGAGAACCATACCCTGACTGGTGGTAAAGCCGTCGTCTTCCAATCTGAGACTATAAGTCTCCTTCCCAGCATGAGGGATGTTTTCACCCACTCGGCCTGTGCTGAAGGGAGGGCTTTTAGAGAGAGAGAGGATCACCTAGGATGAACAGGCATGGGCAGATATTCAACTTGAAGATCAGTTTCATGTTTTCATAAATGGCTGACCAAAATGTTGTCAGGACCAAAACATATGGAGTGTACCAATACTCCCCCCACATCTCCAACAGTTTGGGCTGTCCCTTAATTTCATCCTATGAAGCCTAGAGGGGGACCAGTACACCCTGTTTAATATTTTTGAATTGTACTAATCTAGTTTTAAGTTCCCGTGATGTTTTGTTATAGTTCTTTAATATCCTGCTCCATTCTTCCTCTGTAAATGACTGTCTACGATCAGACTCCCAAGCTGACTTTAGGTTGGCTCCCTCGCTAGTGGCGCTTTTAAGTAATAAGGAGTAATATTTGGAGGCTTCTTGGCCTGTACCAAATATCTTTACGACATGTCGGAGCTAGGAACCCCCTTTTTCATCATGTTGGAGCTTCCAGTTTAAATCTACAATTTTGCTGCTTTCGTACTGCTTTAGGTAAAGGTATACAGTTTGTCAAAATAAAATTAATTGAATAAAAATTTAGCATTTTACTGTTTTAGATCGATTGGATTCATTGACTAATCAGTAAAATAGCCGTTTGTGGCAGCCCTGTTTAATTTAGTTGTAAATTAC
>OMNN01099022.1:0-25854 GCA_900302755.1 Chromis chromis | reverse complement strand
GTTCTTAGGAGGTGCAAGATTTGAATCAACTAAGCACCAACAATAGCACCAGCACCAAACTAGCGTTTGGTTCTTCTTGGTGGAAAAGGGGTATGAGAAATATGCACCATGTAAGCAAAATATTTACTGAAATAATAAAAGTTATGCAACTAGATTTTCATCCGGCGCCCCTTTACAACGAGAGACCTGAAGATTTCCCCCACCCCCCCTCTCACCCACTTTCACCCCAACCATTTGAGGCAGATGGCCGCCTTCCCTGAGCCTGGTTCTGTCGGAGGTTTTGTTTTGTCACTGACTGCTTGGTCATAGGGAATCGAAAGGCTAGTTTGGGTTGTTACATTCTCTGTTCTTTGTTTAAAATTCGTAAGGTCTGTACCTTACTGTGGTAAGTGCTGTGAGATGATATATGTTGTAAATTGGCGCTATATCAATAAAATTTAATTGAATTAAAGATTTGTGTATTTTGGCAGCATATAACCAAACAAACAAATGTGTATTAAGCTAATTAAACTACCACAATGTCATACAGTTAGCTCTGGGCCTTTGGGCGTAGTGGCAGATTTATGGGGACCATGGGCTGCCCATAATAGCATCTTTTGATTAGATTTTTTGTGGATGAAGTACCCATGTTAGAGTGGGTGCCCTGGTTCCAGGGAGGCTACTGGCAAAAAACTCCCAGTCACAAGTAGGAGATGGAGAAGAGGGGGGGGATCTATCAAGTAGCACATGTCTAACTTTCAACAGTAGCTACTTATATAGTTAGTAACAATGCCACCCAGAACAAGGTTTCCTGTTGTAAATGACTCATACTCGATCAAATGATGACTCAATTCAGAAGCAGAGGACAGCTGAGGTGTCCAGGAAACCAGGCAAGAAAAAAACAAAACATAAGTTACATCATATATCTCAGTTTGTCCAAACAGTCTTTTAATTACACATGCACACATCCTCGCTCAAAAGAACAGAGAAACACCCAAAACATCGTCAAATCTACGAACTCAGTAACATGTAACGGCAGGAAATTGTGCTGAGTCCTCCTTCGCAATTTATAAAGCGGGTGGTGTGCACTCCTCAGAGTCTCGGATTTGGTGTCTTCAGGAAAATATTGCAGCAATAATGAACGGCAAGGCCCCAAACCACACAATTCTGTATCAGCAGACTTTGGTGAGTTTGAGATGACGTCATAGATGGTGATTTCAGTCATGCGTTGGTCATGTGGGCTTTCAGGGATGCTTTTTTGATTAGAGGATTAGAGGAAGAGAACAGGAAGAGACTATGTGCTCTTGAGCTAAATATTCCTCTACAAATCCAAATAAATTAGTTGTACCCACCCAAATACTTAATTCTTATCAAGTTTAGTTATCAAGATTCATTTGTGTAGCTTGCAGAAATGCATGTCTATCTCCACTCATTATATGTAGGGCCTAATAGGTCATTATTGACATGTTAATACACTTGAAATATACTGTAGATTAAGTGTGCTGGTAAAGTGTGTTTGTTTGGTTACCAGCAACAAAGTCATTATAAAGACTCCAGCGATGTTGAGTCAGGTTTAGCTCCTACTAGCACCAGCCCACTCCCACTGCCTGACTCACCCCCACCTGATGGCTGATTCAACAAGTGCCAGACGTCCTCAATGAAGAAGAGCCTGTTCAAGTGTGTCTAAAAATATATAACTTGTCTGTATACAGTGGAATAAGGCATTCATTTTGGAGCTCATGATTTTAAAAAACAGAGAATGTCAATAGTAGTCTTGCACAAAAAATGTCGTATTTTGCCACTTTTGTAGACATTTCAACTAATTCTGTATTCACTTGTTTACGCCTTTCCCAGCTGTTTGCAGTTTAATCTTTTCATTGGGGACCATGCTTGGGACACATAATTTTTTATTTATATTGCTGGTGTTATTTTATATATAACCCACCATTATTCATACTGATCACAGTCTAGTTTCCAGATATACGCAGCCTAAACAAAGATATTAGACATACAAAATACCTAGACATATGCAAACATTTGTCTGGCTTATTTTCTTCAGTGACAAGAAACTTCAAAGTCCAACAAAGACATAGGCTACCTTTACTTTTACAACAGAGGGACATAAAGTTATGTGTACTCGCACTTTATGACTGTTGGACCCAGATAAAAGCAGCTGTAGATGTATATACACTGGGCAATGACATACTTTCTGTGGACAAATAGTACTTTTAAGTGTTCACATTCATCCACCACTATTAATTTCAGATGCACCCTAAGTCATTTTGCTCTGGAAATGGGCCTGTTTACTTACAAATGAAAAGATTTCAAAATCTTAACTGCATCAAAGTGACAGCCCACACTAGTTATGTCCCAATTCATGGGCTCCATCCTTTGAAGGCCTAATGTTCACAATACACAGGTTAACCAATCTTTCTTTTAGTTGTCCCTTGGCACTGAGGGGGAAGCACATTTTGCTAGAACCACTTCTTCTTTTTACTTCTGTCCAGAGCGTCAATTTCGGCTGTTAGAGTTGCTAGGCAACAGGAGCAGCCCTACAGGACTGAAGGGAAGGGACAGGAACAGCTGACGACGCATCCAGGAAGTCCTTCACAGGCCACACCGTCTCATTTAACACGGTTTGAAAGCGGCCGTCACGTCCTTCGGAGGATGCAGCCCCTGAACTGGGACACAGCTACTGTGTTTTTTAGTTGTTTCTCCTCTTCTTCATTTTTCTTCCTTCTAATCTTTATTTGTTAATGTATACACGCACATGGGCACAACTGCAAGACATGGGATCTGTTGGCAGTTTGGGTGGCCTACAAGCTACAACCATCACTGAATTTTATAATCTCCCCAAGTTCACTGGACTCATCTGTGGACGTGCATGTGCAGCACAAAATCTGCGTTCACGTCAACAGTCTACAAAGTGACTGTGGAACAAGGGCAGTAGTGGGCATGTGTGGAATGCATTGACGCCAACTTACTGCACATGTATGGAACATGTTCTCTACTAGAAAGTAGTATAAGGCCTTGATTATGTTCCCTTGTGGATGCACACATGGACAGCTACAGACACCATGGACACTTAGTTGTTGCTATTATACTATTTTCTAGTCCGGTTGGAGTCCACTTGGGGAACATGTTCCAAACGTGTAGTATCTTGACATGCAGACTACTGCCAGGCATGTGTACTACTATGAGTAATGAACTACTGTGTGAAGTGTAGAAGCAAATTTTGAGTTGTATGTGGACATGTGCGGAGTCCTCCACGTGTATTTGCTCAGATGACGAAATTTATGTCACAAAGACCCAACCAGACCCTTGCGTACTTGGAGATGTGGAAGTATAACACTGGCTTAATAATAATGGTTGTGCTGCAGGTCCACAAGGGAGTATAATCAGGGCTTAGGTCAGTGTTATACTTTCCACGTCTGTGAGGATCTGTCAGAGTTCGCGAGATGTAACTTTTGTCATCTGTCTAAATCCATGTGGAGGCTTAGAGTGGAGTCTTAGCACACATCCGCATACAGCCCAAAATTTGCATCTTGGCTACAAGGGCTACGAGTGCACACTCTCGGTAGTAGCAAACCTACTGCACATGTAAGGAACGTGTCCCAGAAGTGGAGTACAAGTCCACAAGTTCAGTTTGGGTAGAACCCTTTGTGTGCGGCCTGTTGAAATTTACCCAAAGTCCTCATGTGAAGTGTGCTGTAGTGGGGTGTTTATTAGTATTCTGGTATACGGTGGGCTTACCAACACAGAGCGTCTGTGAGTCTGTGAAGGTAAGCTGACCCAAAACATTCACAGATCACAACATTTTATAGGGAAGGTCAGTTGTAGTTGCTAATTAATTACAGTACAGAGGGTAAGAAAACAGGGGCTCTTTCAGACTGTTATCAATAACAAAAGTTGATTGAATCAAGGGGTCTGGTAGACAACACAAGGAAGTTATCAGTGAGGGAGCGTGCCTCCCACAGCCCTATGTTCCCACATTCCTAAGATATTTTTCAAAATTAGGCCCTATGTTCCCAGTTTTTAGAAATAATCGTTTTCTTAAGATAAATAGGGGGTTTTCGTGTAAATGAGAGGCCAAACCGTGTGGAAATATCTGCATTTTCCCTTCCTGAAATAGGATTTTAGCAATGTGACATGTGGGAACACAGGGCTGTGGGAACATAGGGCTGACCCCATCAGTGACAAAGGTGACAATAGTACAATAACAACAACTATGCATGTGTGGTGTCCACAGTGGGCCCTGGACCAATAGTCTGCAATAACCTGTTGGTAACCCTCACAACCCTTTCTGTCAAGTCTTTTCTGTTAATAGTTTATAATAGATCTGAAAAGGTGCAGTAATTTATGAATTACGCCTGAATAAATCCATTAGTTACAGTCTATTAACCCAGTGCCTGAGCTGCATCCTTTAATCATGACACAACCCTTTACTCATACCTGCCTGTACTTGACACGTATAAAGAAAAGGGGGGCGACTAAGAAGAATAAAAAATGAGATAAAGCTTTTAAACATCGATTAATGTGATTGGGGAGTTTTATGGCCCAGTAGTGCTTCACAGAGCGTTAATTAGCAGCAGCATAGCAGATAGTAGCAGCAGTAAAGAGAGATTACAGCTGTGCAGGGTTCAGCGGGACAAGCATGGACTCAGAGACACGGCGAGGCGGGGCGAGGATCAGCCTGCTGCACTTCGTCTCTGAGCTCTCTGACATTCTCGCCAACATGCCTCAAGCATGACAATAAACTGGTTTAGCTGGTGACGGGGTAAAAAAAAGGCACAGGAACAGCAAAACCCTCGGCAGGTCCCACCTGGGCTGGAAGCTCGACGCAGCTGGATAGAAAAATAACATGGTGAAGAAGCAAAATGACGGACTTCAAGTTTAACCGACGGGAGGCTTGACGAGCAGATAGTAGCGGGGGTGAGTTTACCAAATACACGAGTTCTACTATTTACTGTGTTATGTAGTGTTTACTGTGGAGTTTGAGAGAGCTAGCTTAACATATGGCTGAATGCTAGCTGTGGAAGTTTTCTGACATGACACTTGGTCTCGGTGGGAAAAAGTTTTTCTGAGTCAGTACTTAAACGCAGACAGCTAGCAAACATTTAAATGCTATTTCACTCTTTTGATTTCGTTATTATGTGTTTTTAGTGTGTGTTTTTTAGTGTTTTGGGCTTCCTGTCATGTTTCCTTCCTCATATATTAGCTTGATTTGAACTTGCAAATGGAGACTGGGGGTGTTTGGGGTGTTTGGCCACAGGGAGGAGCCACACCCAGAAACATCCATCCTGTGGTCAGATCTAGCCTCACTCATTCATTCTGCTTTCACTGGTTCATGTCATTATAACAAATCCTGTGATAAGGCCTCCATCTCTGAGCAGAGGGACATGAACCCGTAAGCTCTGTGCTGTGATATCAGCTTCAGGGCTGGGTGGATCGCTGTGTTATTGTCTCTCTCATCCGGATACACCGTGTATTTAAATTTGGCTGTAGTCAAAGTAGTTTTTAAGTCAATGAACGTGCCACTGACAAATCTGTCAAACATAGAACACAAACAATACAATAACTCATTGTTATTACTGTGGTTAGCTTGGAATCATTGAGTTTTGGACTACAGAATTTAGTTAAGAGACTAAAACATATCAAAATCTAATTCATATGAAGGACAATAAGCAGTGATTGTAAATTTAAAGCAACAAATAATACTTTTTTTCTAATGATTAACGTCTTAGTCCATTACATATCAGAACATGTAGAATATTTGACAGTCACAACTTTCCAGAGCCCAAAGTAATGTCTTCAGATGTTTTGTTTTGATGGACTTACTGTCCAACAAACTGTCCAAAACCTACAGATTTCATTAAATGAAGTAGTTAAATTATTTTACCGTCATGCAAGACAAAGAAAAAAAAGCACATTTAGACATTTTAGGTTTTGCACCAACAAGTTTTTGTCTGTCTCTGAGCAGAATGAGCTGAACCTGTACAGTTTCTCTTGTTGTTGAATGGCTCATTGAATTTCTGACATCAACACACAGTGTATCTCAGTTTGGCAAGATATAAAGTGAGTTTCAAGTCAGGGAACTTCCCACTATCATGCACTACATCTGACAAAAGTACACTACAGTAGCCTTTATATTGCTATTATTAGATTGGAATACTTTTGGACTACAGGATTTATTTAATACAACATGATGTGATCATCATATCAGAATATAATTCTTCTGAGTGACAATTAACAGTGATCATGAATTTAGGGCAACGACAAATGATTGTTTACTCTGTTGATTAACCACTTAGTCCATAACATGTCACAAAATGATGAAAAATCAGGAGCCCAAGAGGATGTCCTCAAAAGTGTTGTTTTGTTGTCAAACTGCCTAAATTCTAAAGATAAAAAATTAACATCCATACAAGGCAAAGATAATCGGCAAATTTAGACATTTGAGATGCTGGATCAAGAGTTTTTTTATTTGATGTTTTTGCTTGAAAAATAGGTAACCAAGTTACGGATTATGAAACTTTTGATGAATCATTTCAGCTCTGAATAAAGAATCATTCAGACTGTCTGGTATCTTGCTGTGTTATTGTCAGTAGCCGTGGTGACAGTAAAACAATAATGTAACGTGAAAATTATTTATACTACAGGTACTGTGCTACTACAAATAGTTGTTTTTTAAATATTATTTTGTAATTAATTGTTTGTATTTTTGTATTTGTAATTGTTTGGGATGGATGAAGACTGTTTATTTTTACAATCCATTCATTCCATGCCGTCCTTTGCTTTTGTCCTCTCCTAAGACAACAGTATGGCACGTCGCTCTCAGTGTTCCTCTGCTGGGGATAACCCCCTGGACCCCAACTACCTCCCTCCTCACTATCGGGAAGAGTACCGCTTGGCTATTGATGCACTCATTGAGGAGGACTTGGAGGGATACTATCAGTTCCTGCAGAAAGCAAATACGGTGGACTTTCTGTCTACGCCTGAAATCCAGTATATTCAGAGCTCTGTTCAGGATCCTCAGCACAGCAGCCACCCTGAGCTACCTTTCCTGGAGAGCGGGGGAGATGGCTCCTCAGACACTTACTGGCCTGTTCACTCTGACCTGGATGTCCCAGATTTGGACCTTGGCTGGCCTCAGCTGCATCACTTCATCGGGCCCACAGAGGTCACCACCCTGGTCAACCCTCCTGAGCCAGACATGCCGAGTATCAAAGAGCAGGCGCGACGTCTTATCAAGAACGCTCAGCAGGTTGGCCTCTCACTTTCCTCACACTGAGATACTTTATGCCAGTTTCTTTGATGTGTCATGCGTCTGACAGTTTTGGTTTCACATTGGTTTCGTTTGTGACTTTCGTCTCCTCAGGTTATTGCCATAGTGATGGACATGTTTACTGATGTTGACATTTTTGCGGATATTGTCAATGCTGCCATGAGGAATGTTGCCGTCTACATCCTTCTAGACCAACAGAATGCTCATCACTTCAGCAACATGGTGTCCAGCTGCAGAGTAAATGTGCAGAGCATTCAAGTGAGTGCATATTCTTTATACTGAATTTTGCTGCAGGCACTGTAACAGATCTGTATTTTAATTTACACGCTTTAATGAACAACAGCAAAGGCTGCTGACACATTTGAATTCCATTCCCAACTCAGTATATGACACGTCTGCTGTTTTATTTCATATACAGTATGCATGTGTATTGATCTGTTGCTCAACATAGGCCACAACAAATGTTCTATTTGCTCCTGTTTAATGAAATTATATATGCAAGATGTTTGTAAAAAGATTGAACTATTTGCGAGCTATTTTGAAAGATGTTTCGTCTTTGGCTGGAATGACTTGTCTTGGCACTGCGAGTCTGCTGAGACAGGGTGTGGAAATTGGAAAGTACAGAGAGGCTAGAACATTGTTGGTTTTTGTCTTTTCGTGGAATTTGCTGACAGTGTCAAAAAAGTTTGAATATCTACAGCTTTTCCCTCTGGGGGATAATGTCAAAAGTACAGTAGGTACAGCACAGCCGTTGATAGAGGTGACTCCATTATACAAGTAAAGGAAATTCATGAGCCTTCTCTTTCTAAACATCTCTGTTTGGAAATATTTCATTCTCTAAAGTCTCAACTGCCTCAGGAGAATTATAAATTAGAAAAGTACAGGATCATTTACTATTATTGAGCAAAAAGCAGTTAGCAGTTGGTGATATTTTTCCTCATCTGAATTGTAGATCTTGTTTTTAATTACTTTACATGCTGTTACATGTGTTTGCTTTTACTTTTGTGTACTGTTCTGCTTCTTGCTTGTACCTATAACTCTATGCTGTTATCCTTTGTAATGTTCTGTTCTTGTTTTTATGTTTCTGCTCAGATTGAAATTTTGCCATCTGAAAAAAAAATCACATCAAATTGCCCTTAATTAATATTTATGGTACCTGGTATGTCCCTAGAATTTTTTTTTGCATAAATAGAAATCACATGAACTGCGTATCACTGCCAAGGGGAATTTGAATTTGAGTGTAGCCATTTTATGTAACCTGATCTCAGGAGTGGCAATGCTAATGCAATGCTGCCCCCTAGCATGCATTGCAATTAAAAACCATGAGATGCATTCATTTTTGAACGGTGTCATGTGTGTCTTACAGTTTTTGCGGGTGAGAACGGTGTCTGGCATCTCTTATCAGTGCCGCTCAGGGAAGAACTTTAAAGGTCAGATGATGGATCGCTTCTTGCTGACTGACTGCAGGGCTGTGCTGAGTGGAAATTACAGGTGAGACCATTTAAATTTGCTACACATTGGTAGCTCTACGCTTCATACAACACAAGGATGTGAGTTTTAATTGAGATTTGTAAATGTAAATGTATTCAGTTTGTATTTGTATAAAAACTGACATGAGTATGCAATGAATATGCGTTAATTCCCACCTATTATCATGTGTTTGTCCAGCTTCATGTGGTCTTTTGAGAAGCTGCACCGCTGTATGGCACACCTGTTCCTTGGACAGCTTGTAACAACCTTTGATGAAGAGTTTCGGATTCTGTTTGCTCAGTCCCAACCGCTAATCATTGAAAATGTGGTTCCTCCAATGGAAGATTTAAGCCTTTCACAAAAGAGGCAATACCCAAGTGAAAGAACTGCACTGTACAGAGACACCAGAAAGTTTCTATCACTGGACACTGGTCATCCAGATGAATGGGCAAGACATTCCAATGAGGAACGAATGGAAGGGGATTGGAGGATGAAGCTCCTTAAAAGGCAGGAATCGTTGCGCGGCCCTGCAGACATGTATGGTCGGTTTCCTCCTCAGCAATCACGCATGGATCCACCTTTTGATCAGGGTCCCTCCAGGATTCCCATGATGGATAATCCTGCTTTTAAACGCCACTCTTATGCTGAAGGTGGTCATGGTAGATACCCATTCCTGCAGCAACAGGGAATGCTAGACTCTGACCCCCAGGGAAGACATTTTCACAGGGGGCAGCAGCCTTATCCAGGACCAGGACCTGGACAAGGACCAGGACCAGAGGCGGATTATAGTGGCTATGACAAGTTTTGGAACCAAGACTTTCATACAGCAGATCAGTATTCTGAACCTGGTTTACCACAAGATATCCCACGATCTGATCATTTTGACCCCATTCGTAACTATTTATCATCCACCAGAAATCTAGACTTTGACCAGAGCTCAGATAAGTTACCAGCTGGAGCAGATTTGCCGTTTAGTTCATCGCAACCTAGAAGACTGAGCTTAGGCCAGCCATATGCCTGTCAAACCTCTCCCACTCCCTCAAACCCAAGTGATCAGAAACAATTTTTTCAAGAGCCTGCCACTGACCGTAAGGATCCTATGGTGAAACGTGGCCTGAGAAGCTGGAGGATTAGCTCATACCTGAGTGCACATGATAACCCAGACGATGAAGACCTGCCGATGGCACCACTTCAGGCACCAGATCCTTTTGAACAGCCCTCTAACCCCACACAGCCAACACCAGGCATAGATCTAACAGTTCCTAAAATACCTAATGTCAGAGAGTTCAAGGTTCCTGCAGTACCCAGGGCAAGTCAGATTCCAAATTACGCCAAAACAGCTGCCAGAGAGCAACCAAAGAAACTGACCGATGAACCTGCTACATTGGCAGCAGAAACCAAAACAACACCAACACCTTCAGAATCATCATCCACAACTGAAGTGGAAAAGACAGAGGAGGCAGAACAAAAGGAGACAACAACTGCTGCTCTTCGAAGGGACGACTCTTTCCGTAGGAAATACAATGCCGCAGTGCCAAGGAGCTCCAGGTTAAGATCCTCTCTGATATTCAGCTCTCTGGACCAACAGGCTCCTCAAGATACCAAAACTGCTGCTCTAGATCAACAAGATGAGGAAGGTGACAAAAATGAAGCTGAACCAACAAAACTACCTTTCATTTCTCAAGTTTTGGGACAAAGGAGGTTGGCAAGGGAACCTTTTGAATGGAGTCGCTACAAACATTCATCCACGTTTGATAACTCATCCACAGAAACATCCAAACCAGATGATGGAGACAGTAAATCGGACAATAAAGATTCATCAAAAGAAGAGAACTCAAAGGATCTTTCACAAAAACCCGCGACACAGGAGCCATTAAAACTGCCCGATGTAGAGCAAGTTAATCTTTCACCATCAATGCCTCGATCCAAGCCTTCTGAAGAGGAGCTACCCAAAACTGATCAACCGGTACAGCCACCTAAACCTTTACTCCCCAGTTCATTATTTGTAGACATGAGTGATCCTGATAACAGGCTCCTGTTTTTCAAAGAGCTGGCAGCGAAACGCAAAGCCGCTAAAGCTGCAGAGGCTGAAAAGAGTAAAGAAAAACCTCAGATGAAACCATCGGCGGATCTGAAAACCAACACCGATGTTAAAAAGGAGGAACCTGTACCAAAAGAAACCACAGCTTCAACATCTGAGGGTGTATTAGAAAAAAATGCTGCTGCAGAGGGTGCAGGAAAGCCAGCATCCACAGAATCCTGTGAGACAGGTAGTCAGTCTGTAGATACCAGAGATAAGAGCAGTAAGCAGGACAGCCTTGTTAAAACCTCCCAAAGCTGTAAAGCAGAACAAACCAAAGTTTCTACTGATTCAGAGATGAAAGAGCTGGGGAACACCCAGTCAGCTGTCACTCTTCCTTTTTCTTCACAAGCAGAAGTGCCTCCGAGCAAATCACCACATCTGTCAAATCCTGCTGTAAATGAGAGTAGCCACAGTCACCCATCCACACCAACCGATGCTGCTCCTGCTGGTGTTTCCTCTCTTGCACAAGGAACTGATGAAAGTGAAACTCCAAGCCTTGATTCTACCTCAAAGGAGTCTAATTCAATCACTCCCAGTTCAGTGGAGGTACCATCATCGTCTGCGTTGGGTTCTAACACTCAAAATACAGAATCAGTTCAGTTAGAAACCAGCATCTGCTCTCCTCCATCTGAACAAGACACTGGATCAGAAGTCGGCTCCTCTAACCCACCAGTGCAAAGCTCTTCCTCTGATCGCACTCTGCAAGATTCTGGTTCACAGAAAAGTCCTGATTCCTTGTCCTCTAGTTTGCCCCCTCCTTCCACTACAGAAGACCCCAAGTCTTCTAATATTATCCCAGAAGATTCCAGCTCAACCCCTGCCTCCAACATATTATCTCCAAATGTTGATAAAACAGAACCACAGGAATCTGTCACCTCCTCACTGAAAGAATCCTCCCTTTCAGCTGAGGAAACTTCACAAAAATCTGAGAATCTGAGTCACCAAACTCATTTAGATTCCATTGCCCAACTGTCGTCATCAGAGACGCCTTCAGCAGTTGAATCTACCCATGTGGAATCTGATAGTTCTCCTGACGCTTGTGCTGCTGGTTCACAGCCAAATGAATCGTCATTAGAGTCAACCACAAAGACAACCTTTGAACAAGTTTCTGCCGCTACACCTTCAGCAAAAGAATCAGAAAAGGATACTTCTGAATCAGACAAAGATGTTTCTGAATCAGAAATTTGCTCCCTTCCAAAGACTGTTTCAGAGAAATCTGAGGTTCTCGCATCATCAAAGGATGTTAAAGATGACAGCACATCTCCTAGTCTTACTCCTTCTTCAACCGAGTCAGGTTTACTTAGTGTTTCTGGTCTGGAAAGCTCTACTTCCAAAGCTGATTTAAAAGAGACTCTTACTTCTACAGCCACTCCAGCAGACACTACACCTAAGCAATTGCCATCAGAAACCACAAGCTCACCTGCCAGTACAGACTTAACTCCTAATGACTCGGAAACAACTGCATCTCCTCAGGACGCACCAGTACAAGCCACCCCTCCCTCCGACCTTAAGTTGACAGGATTTGATGCACCCACTCCACCCAAAGAACTATCATGTTCTTCTCCTGTGTCTGAGTCAGCGGGATCAGTTTTGTCCCCTGAGGCTAAAAAAACAGAACCTAACTTGTCGGCTTCGCAAAGTCTCTCAAATACAAACTCTCTTCCCAGTGAAACTCCATCAGAAACAGATAAATCTCTACTACACTCATCAACTAAATCTCCCTCCAGCCCAACTGAGCCTACCTCAGAAGTCCCAACAGACTCTGATCTTCCATCCAAAACACCTGAATCAGTGACTTCAGAAAGCCACACCTCAGAGCAGCCTGTACCTGCTGAAAATAGTGAAATTGAGCCTGAAATATTGGACACAGGTGAGAAAAAATCTGATACCAAGGACACAAATAAGATCAATGAAAGTAGCACCCAAGACTCTGTCAACAGTGATAAAACAAACGACCAAGTAAAGCAAAATAACTGCTCTGAATCAACAGAGATCACATCCAAGCAGCCAAAGTCAAGCCAGTCCCGCTACCACTCATCAACAGCCAACGTGCTCTCAAGCAGCAACCTGAGAGACGACACAAAACTGCTTCTGGAGCAGATTTCTGCCAATAGCCAAAGTAGGAACGAGGCTATCAAAGAGTCTCCCGTCACCAAAGAATCTCCTGTTACCAAACAGTCTTCTGTCACTGATGACGAGAAAGAAGACGAAGCTGACAAAAATGCCAAAAAAGAGAAAGACAGGGGATACAGGACATTTAGCAGAGTGCCGGCTAAACCGACCCCAGAGCGTGAGAAGCTGCTGGAGAAGATTCAGAGCATGAGGAAGGAGAGGAAAGTTTACAGTCGATTTGAGGTAAGAATATATCACCAGTATTGGTATTACCAGTTTGAATACACATTTTGTAGCCTCTGTAGTAAATCATTTTGTGTCTCTTACTTTGACAGATGGCACCTTAAATGGGAACCCTAGACGGTGGATACAGTACGTTTACAAAAGAAGTGGAATCAAATAAGAAGCTGAAATGGTGACATTCCTCTTTGGGATTTCTCTTTGGGTTCTCAACAAACAAGCCTCATAATGCACAGGGGATTAAGGAGACCTGTATAGGAGACGCTGAACTTTAAAGGTTAAAAATACCAGCAATACAAAGAAATGTTGTCACACCTACATGCGGCGTGTTCAACAAAGGGCTTCTGTGGTTGGATCACCAAGTCACTACCAGGGTGAAAAGTTCACAGACTGAGACCACATTTAAGTGATCAACCATGTTTTTACTGACTGCATGGGTAAAGTGCAATGTGTGCAACAGATAGTTTCTGTCAAGAAGCCTGTCCTTGCCTCTTTTTTACAACACTGACAGCAGTGTCAGCTGGCTTAAAGAGCTGTGATGTTAAAGTGTAATAGGTAACATTTAAAGTAGTTCGTAAAACAGTAATACACTGTTGTTCATAGTATTTCACAATCATGTTAAACAAAGATGTTGATATTTACATATATTTTTAAACAAGTGGATGTGTACTATAAACTTACATCCATGCTGGTGTAAATAAACTGAAATTTTAATCAAAATGCTAAAAAGAAAAAAAGAGAGAGATTGAAACTGAACAGCAGCTTAAAATGATGTGCCTTCGATATTAACGTGTAAATCATACTGTGTGTCATTTTTGTTTGTTTTTGTTATTGAACATAGGAGTAACTGAGGTCAATCTTCCAAACTGCATCTAGTTGCCTTAAAGAATCAATTAATGGGGGCGCCCCGATAGCCTAATGGTAATGTCGCGTGACCCAAATGCAGAGACGTAGCGGCTGTCCTGGGTTCGAGTCCGACCTCAGGCATTTACCGCATATCCTTCCCCACTCTCTCCTGTTTCCGACTCTATCCACTGTCCTATCAGATAAAGGTGAGAAGCCAAAAAGTAAATATATCTTTAAAGAATCAATTAATGCAAATCACCCAACACATTTTCTTTTAGATGATTTGTTAAACATGAACATGAAAGTATGAAGCTTTTGAAGTGTATTTTTTTAACCATGTAAAGCCCAAGCTACCTGATAATATGAGGTTATTTTTTGTAATGTGCTGGAACCAACCTTTTAATTGTCTTAAAATGTGTCAGACCCACTCATTTTTTGGGGCAACTTTCTATATTTACATAACATTATGTAGACTTGTTCTCTCTAAAGTTACAGTTTTACAGGTTCATGAGATGTGTCTTCAGTAGCACTTGCAAGTTGTAAATAAAATTTCTTAACTATGTTGTGAGCAGTTTTTTGACACTACAATGTGATACACTTTGTCGTCCCCGTGGGGAAATTTGTCTTGGATTGAAGTGCTGCACGTGTTCTCCTTCAACATGAAACATTTCGAATTTAGAAACTGAATAGAAATGGATGACATGTTAGTATGTGGTTCATTTCATCTTTGTGTTAGTTTCTAGAAAAGTGTAAACCAGTAAGCCCTGTTCTTTAATAGAAAGTTTGATGTTTAATGTTGCTGGTGTTTGTCAGTGGGTGTACAGTTAAGAGATGATGGTTCACATGCAGAATGAAATGATTAGATTTAGTAGCTAGTGGGATTCTTTTGTAGAGGTTAATGTTGTTGGTGCAGCTCTTGTTTGATGGATAACAGATGCCAGTGCTCCTTCCTGACTGATTAACTGAGCATGTACACAGACCTACCTTTCCTCAGCTCATTTTCATTATGCCCTGAAGAAGGCATTGGGTGTTAAGCGTGGGCATCTTTTTAACAGTCCAGCTAGGACATGCCAGTATGATGAATAGATTTTAATCTAAGGAGTGCCTTGGTTTGGAAAGATTTTTCTCTTTCTTTTTCACTGCTCTCCTCCCCCAGGTACTACCAAGTACCTGGAGATCTGATTGATTGGTTCATTATAAAAAACCACCAGACCATAGTCCCACACCGACCAAATGATCAGAACCAACACATTCACAGTTAATAATACATGGTTGGAATTACACTGCTGCATAACCGTCTATAACATTCTCTATAATACTGTCATCTGAAAATACAAAATATAAAAATATGTAGTTCTTAGGGTGGTGTTGCACACACCCATTTGTATATAACATTAAAAGATCTTGTAAGCAGACATATCCCTGTTGGGTGCCTGTGCAGATCGATTTGGATTTTGAAAGGGTATTCTTGACACTGACATTCTGGATTCAGTTGGTCATTGACTTGTGGTTCTTTGAACTAAATTCCAGAGAGCAGATAAACTGGTGCAGTTAATTAAATGAGGAAAAATGTAGTAATTTCCATATAGATGGTTGACAAATTGAAGGAAAAGTCAACATAAAGCGTCTTAGTGACATCATGTGCCACCAGAACAGTTTCATTGCTACTTGAAGAATGAGCACTATTGTTCTAAAGATATTCCCTCATTTGGTGTTTTCATGATGGTGGTGGAGAACATTGTGTATCGGTCCAAAATCTCTAATCGGTGTTCAATTTGGTTGTGATCTGATGTCTGGGAAGGTTATAGCGTATAAATCTCATAGTTTCATACTCTCCAGTCATTGACCCTTTGTGTCCTAGATGGATGGAGGTATTGTCTTCCTGGAAGAGACCACTCCTTTCAGGACAGAGATGTTACATTTTAAGATTGACATGATAATTCAGAGCAACATTTTATTGATTTGCAGTGACCTCTGCCTGTAATGTTTTGTCATAACAGAAAAAGCACATGTAGTCATCATAACATTAACAGGAGATCGATTCTTTTCAGAGACAATGACAGTGTGACAGTGACCCAGTATTTACAATACCATGACACTGAAACTGAAATGACTAAATGGATTTCAGCCTCTATTAATATACACATGAAACAACATGTATTGTTTGGAGAACATTCTTACATTTTTAACTCACAGTATTTTCTTTGAAACATCATTCATGCATAATTAGGTCCTAACCCTAATGGGGTGGCAGTGGTGGCGCAACAGGTTAAGCCCCTGACTACTGATCAGAAGGTCAGAGGATCAAACCCCACTGCCCTTGAGCAAGGCCCTTAATCCCTGACTGCTCCCCGGGTGCTGCACTGCAGCAGCCCACTGCTCCTGCTATGTATAGTATGATGGGTAAAATGCAGAAAATGAATTTCCCCAGGGGGATTACTAAAGGTTAAATTATTATTATTATTATTATTATTATTATTAATAAACAGTTAAAGCTAGTCTTAGCTTAGAGATCCAACTGAGAATCAGAAGCCCAGTGTGAATGACTCTTCTCTGCAACTTAATAAAATCATTTATGAAACTGCAAATGTGACCAGCTTCCAGTTTAATATTAGAATGTTTTATAATTTAATTTTGCTGAGTATGCACAGATTTGGTAATGTATTATGGCTGACTGCACACTCCCTCATGCAAATGGCAATCCCAAATGTCACTGGCCTACCCCCGCAGGAAAATGCACCCCTCCACATGGCAAAAACATCAAACAATCAGGAACATCTTGAGGAACATGACAATGGCCCAAGATGTTGATTTGACCTCCAAACTTCCTAGACCCCATTCTGATCAAGCATCAACAGGAAGCAGTGGAACAAGTTTGATTGACAGAGGCCCCACTGCACAACCCAGAGTACCCAAAGGATCCACTGCCCTGGTCCTGGTGCCAGACCCCATAGGACACCCTGAGAGGTCCTCTTGTCCATGCCCAATGGTTCAGAGATTTTTGACCACATAAGGGGGACCAACACAATATTAGGCAGGTGGTCATAATGTTGTGCCTGATCACAGTATATGTCATTCTTTATTTGTATGGTGCTCTTTTTTTTTGTCACACCCCTTTTATACTTTACACACCTGTGTGTGTGAAATTAGGAAGAAAAAGTATGAACATTCTTGTCACATTATGCCACATTGTGAATTGAATTAAAAATAAATATATACTGTAAGTCATCACGAACACTGTTTTGCTCAACCGAGACAGATCACAAAATACAGCAGCAGGCTGTAAGAAAACAATGGAAAGCTGATGCAGCTGAGCTACACGTCATATTTAACTGACGTTGCTTTGAAATAACAGCTCTAAGGCAAGATGTCTCATTCTGTTAAATGCATCAACTCCTCCCTCCTTGTGTCTCTTCCTCGCCTCCTCCGCTCACATCCCTAGTAGCATGGACTATGACACGAGTAGAAGATTTGAGGAAAGGAATTGAAGAAGAACAAACTGGGAAATGAGAAAAAGGGACAGTTTCTGAATATCTTCACCCTGGAAGTAGCTTTTCAAAAACCCAGTGACCCTTAAATTGCATTTTCATGTGGATGAAAGGCAAAAAACAAAAAAGTTATATTTTTTCTCATACCGAACAAAAAAGTTCACTATGAGAAAACAGCAGAGTAACTAATAGCTAACCATCACTCTCCTCACCATAAAAAGTCTGAATGTAGATCAGTTGTCATAGAAATCGAGATATATCCAGTATTGAAGCGTGGGGATGTAGCTCAGTGGTAGAGCGCGTGCTTCGCATGTACGAGGTCCTGGGTTCAATCCCCAGCATCTCCAAATCTTATCTTGTCAGAACTACTTACTTTATCTACACACTCAGAGATAAAGCAGCTCCATGTGTTCAATTCTCTTTCATGAGACATTTAACTGTATCTTGGAGCACTCCAATAAAACATAGTACAGGTGATCATGAACAGACGTAAAGTACAGAATGGAGCTTTATTTATCTGTAACTCAGAAGAGTCATTAGTCTCTGTGTAACTTCTGCCAACGTTCTGTTTGCCGACTAAAATCAGAACCAGGTACTGTTCTCCAGAACTGTTTCAGATAGTAGTGAGGACGCTACATGTGAGGGGATGTAGCTCAGTGGTAGAGCGCATGCTTTGCATGTATGAGGTCCTGGGTTCAATCCCCAGCATCTCCAGATTTACATTTATACAAGTTAATTAAGATGTGATACAAAGGACCATCAACTGTTTTAAAGGACAGAAAGAAGGCTTTTTCAAAACTTTCATTCACCCACCTGCAAAAACATTTTAAGTTCGCTGAGAACAGACCTTTTGGAAAACTCCTTTCAGGGTAAAGATATTCAGAAACTCCATGTACACCAACATTTCTTATCTGATAAGATCCTTCCCTATGTCCTCCTCTGATTTGTCCCTCCTATCACAAGGCTCTCTCACTGACCAGCCAACCCTTTGCTTCCTGTTTACACCAGCATGTGCATGCCCTGTGTACATAAATGGTTATGTGTTGTACATTTTCAGGCTTGATGGTAAGATAACTTCTAAAACTATTCTTGAATGCTTATTTGGACGGACTTCGTTTATGTTTTAAAATGCCATATTAAAATGAAACATATTAATGTGGGCGTAGTCTAAGACTCAGCAGAGTAATCAGGCTGTGCGTGACTTCAGTGATTTTTTTTGACTGAAATACACTTCAGCATCATTTCTCACAAAAGTGAAGACAAGTTGAAAGAGTTCAAAGGGGATGTGGCTCAGTTGTAGAGCACTTGCTTTGCATGTAAGAGGTCCAGGGTTCAATCCCCAGCCTCTCCACTGCCTGTGAGGTTGAACATGGACTGCCTCTGCACGCAAACGTAAATCTTTGCCATATGCATCACATAAAATATCCATGTGGCTAATTCAGTAGCTCAATACTTTTGTTGCTGATGTACAAATGTATTGTGAGCTGTAGTATTAGTTGTATTGATGCTATAAGCACCAGCAGAATAAGCAAGTATAAAGTCACATAACCAGTAGCTTCTGCCTCATTCTCAAGACAGTACAATAACCAACACTAATGATTTTTAAAAAAAATAGCTAGTTTTCTTGTTGTGCATATAGAGGGGTTTATTTATGCTCACCTCCACAGATAAAATGTTGCTGGTCTGGTTGCCAGCGCTGGCATGTCTGATGTACTGTTTATACTGCTGCAGACTGTCCAGCACTGCCTGTCGTAGCAGATCACCTCCTCTGGCTGCTCCCCTGATACAGCCTTCACCTGGAATAGACCTCAGCTCCTCGACACAGGAATGCAGCCTGGCAAAGTTACGGCGAACTTGCTGAAAATAGAAAGCGACAGGAAGAGAAAAAGGGATAAAAGTGAGAGGTAATGTGTATGACAAAAGGCAGCAACGGAAAAAGCGGTGATATTTAAAGTACAAGAGACAGCAATAATAGGAGAGAGATAATGTGTTTTCCATTGCTTTGAGAAATATTTCACCTTCATCTATCTTACCACAAATGGCAGTAGACATTCCTGCTGCCGGCTGATGGCATACAGGCTGAGTAGTGGGATCCTACAGGGCCCATCCAGACTACAGGCCAGGGACAGGAAGTTGTCCAGAGCATCACAAAGCACTGTGCAGGTCTCTGACCAACAGGGTGGCAGTGCCTCCACAATCAGGACCCTGGCTGGTTGCCGTGCAAATGAGGGGGACCAGAAAACCGAACTCCCTGAGTTGGAGGATCCTGCTGGTTTCTTTCTGTTGTCCATGGCCACCTGGCAAAAATAAACACAGAATATGACAACATATTAAAATGAAAACAGGGGGCGCCCCGATGGCCTAATGGTTGTGTCGCGTAACCCAAGTGCTGGGGCGTGGTGGCTGTCCCGGGTTCGGTTCCGACCTCGGGCGTTTGCCACATGTCCTTCCGCACTCTCTCCCGTTTCCGTCTCTATCCACTGTCCTGTCTAGTAAAGGCATAAAAGGCCAAAAATAAATCTTTAAAAAAAATTAAAACAGGGCTGCAGGGTGGCTCGGTTGTTAGCACCGTCGCCTCACAGCTAGATCATCAGTTTGCGTCCTGGTTAGGACACCTGGGATCTTTTTGTGTGGAGTTTGCTTGTTCTCCCTGTGCAGCGTGGGTTTTCACCAGGTTCTCCAGCTTCCTCCCACAGTACAAAAACATGCTGAGGTTAATTGATTATTATAAATTGTCCGTAGGTGTGAATGAGGGTGTGCTTCGTTGTCTGTCCCTATGTGCAGCCCTGTGATAGACTGCCGACCTGTCCAGGGTGTCCCCTGCCTTCGCCCGAGTCGGCTAGGATAGGCTCCAGCCCCCCCGCGACCCTACAGAGGATTAAGCAGTGTATAGATAATGGATGGATGAAAATGAAAACAGGTATTACCAAAAGACAGAATCATCTTGAAAAACCATTGCTCTGTAATGGTAATCGGTGCTTGCAGGCAACTACTTACACATTATACAGTACATTAGCTGTGTTGTAATCATCAGTAGTAACCAGGACTGTAAATAGAACATAACAACAGAATAAAACGGCTATGTGGTGCATTGGTAATTAAGACACTAGTTATTACACTCGCTTAGTTATTAAAAGTAAATTTGAAAAACAAAATAGACTAAATGAAGAGCACTGGATGCACTAATAGTATTGGTATCTAATTTATAATATTAAACATGGCAGGAAGCAGTATATGGTTTTGTTAATCTACGAAAGTTACTCAACTGTCAAAATTGTTGGTGTTTTACGTAAATTAACTGACAGATGAACTGTTTAGCTGTTTCAGCACTAGATATGATAATAAGATTCACATCTCAGTAAATTAGCATCATTTTAAACAAATCTAAATTTCATTCCTTCATCTGATTCCTTTTTAGCACCTTCACAAGCGTCATCAGATGGAAAAAGGACCATCTGTGTGACTGTCAGTGATGCATCACATGTAGCCGGAGGGTTATAGAGGGGAAATCCCCACAACAAAAACCCTGTCAATATGGGATCCGTATCTCTCTGACACAATCTTTTTGAGTCTGATTGCTCGCATCATCATTAGTGAAGGGAAATCCCTTACTGAGCAACATCAATGTCTCCCTTTTCTGACACACAGCTGTTCAGTTAGTCACTTCACTTCCATACCTCAGCGATCAAGACCCGACGAAACCACAGTGTGACGACACGACTGTAACAGAGAGCAATGCAAGAGATTAGTCTGCGGTTTCAACAAGACCATCATGCAGGTTTTGGTGGTGCCTGGTTATTTTTAAAGATTTATTTATTTTTGGCTTTTTGCCTTTATTCGATAGGACAGTGGATAGAGTTGGAAACTCTGAAAATTTTGCAATATACTAATGTACGGATAAAGGACTGAAAGCAAACAGTCGATCAACTAAAAATCTAAAGATTAATTATAAATGAACTGCTTGAGGCACTTTGCTGCGTGTCAAATATTATATTTATGATTTTTCTATCACTGTAAGTTGAATAACTTTTGGTACATGACTGCTGGTGAGACAATATATGCAAATTGAAGATGTCAGTATCTATCACTATTTGGTTTTGATATTTTATTGAAAAATAAGACTCATTAATAATGTAATAGTCATTCCATGGAGTCCTGTACCATCTTTAAGCAAAACACATCAGACATCTTGTATAAACACGAACAAAACCACCCTGTGTCCAACGTTTGGGGACTCCACTAGCCGCAAAGACTCACACTGATTAACTTTGTTTATAAATGTCCTTTTGAATCTGAGTGATGAATACAATTTCATCTTTCTGTCATCATGTTGCCATAAATCTGTCAGTGAGCCCTCCTTACATCATTTGTCTGTGGAGGATTTGAAAACAAACACACAAACACGCTCACAGTCACAAAGCCTGCTGGTGCCCACGTCTGAACAACAACCAAGGCAGCACTGTACATTATTTTAAAAAGAAATGACAACAAATCTTTAGGAAAATGCTTGAAAGGTTGGGCTGCAATGATCAGGGCAAAAGCCTTTGACAAAACAAATTAGTCTCAATCAAAGGCCAGGATCTGAGGACTCCGAATCAGCCAACCTCTTACTGTCCTGACCCTACTCTGCTATGATCACAGAGACAGGCTACTTTATCAGTATATAAAGAGCACATTGTGCAAATAGGTGTTCTTTGATCTTGTGCCCTTCTCATCTGAGTCAGTTCTCCTCTTCTAAACTAAATTCTGTCCTTCTTACCACCCAGACAAACATCTTTCACCCTCACACCTTGATCTTGCATCATGTCCTAGATTGCTCTCTCTACAAAGATAAAAATGTAATCATATTCAGTTCAGAAGCCAAATCTTCTATTTGCCACACCTGCATCCTGTGATGGTGTCTGTCCAGGTGGATTTCTTCACTTGCATAATTGCATCTCATTGAAAATATTACCGATTTTAAACTATGTTAGAGTAAAGCGTGTCTCTGTGTGCAATACCATGCTGGTCAAATCTTTAAGCGCCAAAAATAGAAATATATTATGATAATGTCTAAAATACATAGAGGACATAAGTCAATTATTTTACCAGAAACAGTAAGTCACAATAAGTATTAGTTGTTAAAAACCAAACGCTAGAAATATACAAATTATTCTTAGCTTAGTTATTTTCATTTTTAGCTGTGTTAGCTCACGTTACATTATAGTCAACTTTAGCTAGCTGCTACCTTAGCTAGATTAGCTTGTTCTTCTTCTTCGTCGAATGGCTTCTTCTGCAACAATTATATACAGTAAGCAGTCAAGCCGAATACAGAATATTCCCCAAGGTGCCCCGAAAAGGAATTCACCAAGAAAACAAAAAGTTTACCTGCTAACTAAAAAAAATAACAAACTCTGGAAGCAGTTTCTTAGCTGGCAGGCTAACGCTAGCTGGCGCTTACCGTAAGCTAACTACCACGAGCTGCCTCGCGCTGAAGAGCCAAAGATTGTGTATAGGTGAGATGAAACACTCTGTACTTCAAATATTTTGTTTGTAGTGAATTTTGCACATTATGTCCACAGCCGGGATTCAAGTGAAGGTTGTTTTTTGTTTTTTTTACATACGTTTAATTTCGTATTAAATTCAGGTGTTTTTCCTGATTCATTTTCTCCATTCAAACTAAACTCAAGCCTATTACTGTCTTGTTCATTGACATTTTACTGCATTCACCTATCTTACATTATCATAATCTTTGATTTTTGTACTACTGGCAGGTGAATTGAAGACCTTGCAATCAAGGTAACTGATTTGAGTGTGAGGGCCAAACTGACTGGATAAAATAAAAATAGTTTAAAAACCTTATTGGTAATGAAAAACAAATCACCACATTTACTTGTTCTACTTTGGTTTTCTTTTGCTTTTTTTTTGCTTTTTTAAAATATGGGTTTTATTTAAAAACCATAGCATCTTGTCCTGCCCTGCTCCTATGTGTTTATTTCTGCTCTTCATTTTTGATGAATTTAGTGAAAAATCAATCAGTCAATGAGAGGAAAAGTGCAGGGACAGAATGAAAGATTTGTAGAAATTTGTTCCTGATGTTCAGCCGGCTTAATTCAAGTGCTTTCTACCAGTCAGTGCCTTTGTGTGTGTGAATGAGAGAGAGAGACCTTCTGAGCCATGAAGGTCCAATTAAGATGTGAAGGTAAAATATAAGGTTTTTGATGAATGTGTGCATGAAGGAATGTGGTGTGGTGTGTGTTGGAGGAAAGGTAAAATAAGATCTGACTGATGTTTTCTTTCTCACATGCATGCAGACACACTGTGTGCTACATGTTGCTTTGCCAGGATATATGAGATTGTCATGAAGAAATGTGACACATGCACGTCTGTTTATGGGAGATAAGATGAGGTGAGTGTGTTCTTCTGAGTTCTGCCAACTCTCTGCACCTGGCAAAACCATTTTCTGATGAATATGTACCCAGTGGAAGTCGTGATCTGAAAGCACACTGTGTGTGTGTGTGTGTGTGTGTGTGTGTGTGTGTGTGTGTGTGTGTGTGTGTGTGTGTGTGTGTGTGAGCAGCAGATCAGGGCTTAATGTCACCCACTGGGCGGTGGCTTCTTGAAAGAACTGGCAATTTTCCATCTTTCATCTCGTGTCCCTTCCTTCATTCCTTTACTCTTTTTTTCCTGTGGTTAAAATCTTCATCTTGTCCCCACACACCTGCATCTTCTTCTTCCACCTCCTCCTCTATGTCCCACCTCTAGCTCTAATTTTGTCTTTACTTTACTATAAGCATAATATTGCATGCAGGATGCACAGATTTCACAATAAGGATCCTCGCTGAGACAAATGTTGAGCATTCAGTCTCAAAAATGAAGGCCCATGTAAAGGGATTAGGTGCACTGATATGATTAGAGTTTTACACACAGACACACACCTAAAAACACACGCACATATAATAAAATACACACATGAATGTGCCTCCTAATTTAGTTGTGGCGAACACACACACACTTCTAGGTCAATAGGAGCTTTGCAACAGTGTACTAATCCACTGTGCCTTTTTGATTTACTCTGGGGGATTGGGGGAGAAAGTTTGCCCAGTAGTTTTAGTGCTTCTTTTGCACACTAGTTGCTTTTTTTTCTCACTCTTGTGGTTCTATTTTAAATTTGACTTTCGCTTCAGTTTTTTATTCTCCGAGCGATTGAGGTTAAATGAATGTTAAGTCGGTCGTGTTAAGTTGTTGCCTTGAGAAGTTTTGGTTAAACTCCCTAAGATGAGGAGAAGAGCATGAAATTAGAAAATCCCCGCAGTAGAGCCGAGCAGTTTTAGCTGAAGAGGGTCAGATGGAAGCTGATAGCAGACCGAAACTTCACCACTTGAGGTTCTGAAGAGTTGACAATGCAGCTTCATCGTTCTTCATCCTGTCGTTATTTAGGTCATTTATATCCCAGTCTCTAATATGCCTGTAAATAAAGCTTACAAACAATATTCCTTGAAACAATAGTTTGACATTTGAAAAACTACTTTTTTGTATTCTTGCTGAGAGTTAGATAAGAAGATTGTCTGTCCACTAAATAAAAAGGTGAAGCCAGCAGAAATGTAACACAGCTTTGCATAAAGACTGGAGGGAAACAGGTGAAACAGGCATCCTGGCTTTGTTTAATGTTAAAAGAGCCTCTCTGTAAAGCTCAGAAACACTTTCAGTCTAGTTTATTTAATCTGTACAAAAGCAGAATTGTGTAGAAAAGATGCCCATAGGAAGAAATGTCCAAAGGTAAGAGAAGAAAAAACTCCTGCACATTGCTCTTTTACTTCAAGAAGTTGCAATCATATAGTAGTAGAAATGTTTTCATGTTACTGTATGATTGTTTGCTATTACTGTTTGGATGATCCACATGTTTATGTATCTCAGTTATGGGATTCTAAGAAATTTTCTATAATACTAATTAATTGTCCTATTTTCGGTTTCTTCTATTGTATGACTGAACGTGGTGATTCTGTATTATGGCGATGTACGACCAATATTTTTACAGTCATTTTTGAAAGAGATTACTTTGGATAAACTGATTTCAGTTTGATCAATTTTAAGGTATGCATTGATGTGGCTGATGTTGCAGATTGTGCATTTCTGATTTCTAACTGGCTAAATGCACATAGTCTGAAGAACTCACCACATGATGGCTATAAGAGTTTACTACAAGTATGATAAGATAAGATAAGACAAGACAAGACAAGACAAGACAAGACAAGACAAGATGAGATAAGATAAGAACTTTATTAATCCTGAAGGAAAAACTAAATTACTTGAGAAATGCAGTGCTTAGTAGAAAAGAAATAAGATTTAATTGTGATACATTATTATTATTA